>VMDO01006572.1:0-53943 GCA_007922755.1 Pedetes capensis
AAAAAAAAAAAAAAAAGACAGTGTTAACATGATAGGGCGTTGAGGACATACCTTGTGTTGAGCTCACAGTGTGCCCCTGCTCAGCTCGCCAGGTAAGAGTCCCTGCTGTCACCTCCCCAGAAGGTGCTGCCATGCACATTGCTTGACCATAACATGCACCAGGCCAGCTCTGGGATTCAAGGCCACTGGAGCCTGAACCTGGTCCCCTTGCTACCTGCCACCCCTACACAGATTGTATCTGTGTCTCTTCTCTGACTGGAGCCTCAGCAAACCCGGTGCATGGGCCCAGCAGTCTTTGCTACTTGCAAGGAACCTGGGAGAGGCTGTGTTCATGGGGGAAAATTGACTGTGGTTGGTTAGAAGGGTGAGGGTCAGGGTTCAAGTCCAGAAATCTCTGTTTTTTAGGTGGTGAGCTGAAGGCTGAACAGAGGCATTTTGAGTCCCCCACCACGACACCGCCTGCAGCCGTAGCCCTGTGGCATCAGATCCCGTCAGATCTCGGAAGCTAAGCGGGGTCTGGCCTGGCTAGTACTTGGATGGGAGACCACCCGGGAACACCAGATGCTGTAAGCATGGGAGACGGACCAGGCAACCCACTCCCAAGAAAATCATTCCATCATTGAAAACCCTATGAATAGCAGAGAAGCACTGACAATAGTGTTTCGCCTGTTGTATACAGGGTCGCTATGGGTCGGACACAACAGAACCTAACAACAACAACAACAATAACCATGACACCAGGTAGCTTTAGTGAAATCTAGCCCAAGGCCACAACCCGCTCCCCCCTCCCAGCCTGCCAGAGTGTGGGCAAATGGCCCTGGGAACCCCAAGTGCCTCTGGGGAGGCGGCAGGGAGGGTGGCTGCAAGATGCAGCAGGTGCTGGAAATGACGATCACCTCTCAGATGCAGCCCCAGCCCTTGGACTTGGGGGGCATTCTGTGACTCTTGCCTGACAGCCCCAGGCCATCTCCCTGGTGCCAGCACAGCCTATTTTTTTCCTTGCCAATCTGAAAGGGGCTGTGCTTGCAAAGCACCTGGACAGGTGTCGTGTGCTGAGGTTCCTGCCAGGGACCTTGGCAGCCAGGATGCTGGCACTTTGCAGCAAGGAGGCCTTTTCCAGGGCTGTCTGGTCACTCACTCCCAGGGATATTTTCTGGGAAGTCAGCAGTGCAGAAGGGCAAACAGGAGGGCAAGATCAATGATGCTGAGCTGGGGCTGAGCCACCTTGGGTGGGCGGCAGTTCTTCTCACATACTGGTGGCTATCGGCCTGGCTCATCCAGAGGCAAGGGCATAGAAGGGGCAGGGCAGCACAGTCTGGGCACCCAGGCCCAGGTGATGGCGTCATTGCCACCCACAGAGTCAATCCCCAGAGCTCATTCCCAGGCAAGGAGCTCTGTGTTGGGTACAGTCCATCCTGCAGAGCTGGACGTGGTCCTGATGGTGGGCAGCAGTCACCAGGAGGCCCAGCCTTTGAGAAATCCTGTGCCAAAGCCATCGCTGGCCACCTCCTGGGCCACGTGGGGGACAGATTTGGCAGCTGACTTTCTACTCTCCCCTTGGTAAGACACACGGATGGAGGAAAAGCTTGATGGTTCCCTAAGAACAAATCAGAGCCCAGGGTGAGCACCCAGGATGGCCTCTCATGCTCTCCAACCCAGCACCAAGTAGACAGTGTGAAAACACTGCCCTCCAGCTCTGCTTTGGTCCTGGGCCCTACTCAGGCCAGAAGGAACCAAAGCTGAACTGCAGCAGGATCCCAGCAGGTGTAGAGGGCAGAGGTGGTCATGCGAGACTCCAGCTTTCTCCAACCAACTCTGTAAATCTGAATGTGGCTTTTGCCCCTGGTGGCAATCCCTGCTGGGTCCTACCTCTCCAGTTCCCATTTTCCCTCCAAAGAGAGGTCACGATGCTCAGCTGGAACGGGGTCCCTCACCCTTACCCTGTCTCCCACCCAGCTGCCTCCAGCTGGTGCCGCTCAGCCCTACTGACTTCCTATGGGCAGAGAATGGGCTGCCCTAATCCTTGGACCCAAAACTGAACTCTCTGCAGGGCTTAGGGCTCATGCACCACCACACCAGGCTGGGACACTGGGCATGGGTGAGTCCTGGAATGGGGGGACCTTGTCAGGAGGATGTGAGGGCAGCTTCTGCACCAGGGACCCTTCCTCAGTGGATGCAGGCTCATCCTCAATCCTGTTCTCTAGGAACAAGGGGGAGGTCATTGTCTGATCTTCAAGGTTGTCCCCCCTTCCTGCTTGTAGCCAAATGAGCCCACAGGGGACTGAAATGGAAATGCAAGGGTGGATGGGTCTCCATGGCCACTGGCAGCACCACCCTGCCTGGGAGGGCAGTGGCAGGAAGGGGGTGTGAAGAGGTTGGAGAGAGCAGCTGCAGAGGCGGCCAAGGGCCTCACTGTGCCGAGGAGGGTCTCAGCGCCTTGAGGCTCTGCAACTTCTGGCAGGCTTTGTCCGGGAGCAGCAGCTCCACGGAGGAGCTGACTTTCTTGGCATGCATCAGGCTGTAGGTGTTGTCGAAGTGCAGGACATCTGTAAGGACAGAGAGGTGATTGGGTAGAGAGAACCCAGCCCAGCGTTGTGTCTGGTGCCCTTGGGAATGGATTATCCAGGGCTGTGGGTGGGGCCTTAGGGGGGGCTTCTGCTCAGCCCCCATCCCACCCTTTCTACCTCCTCTTTGCACTACATTGCAATACTATAGCTGCACTACATTGAGGAATCACGATGACCACTGCCAATGCTGGGTGGCCTCTTCTGTGCACTGGGCCTACATAAGAACTTCACAGCACCTCCCCCCACCCCCAGAGTCCTCAAAGCTGCCCATGCAGAAGGGACTGTCACCCTCATTGCTGTGGTTTGGATAAGTGTCCCCCAAATGTCCTTGTGGGTTAAAGGCTTGGTCCCTGGGGTGGTGTGACTGCGAGGTGATAGAAACTTTAAGAGGTGGGGCCTTGTGGGAGGTCCTTAGGTTACAGGTTGAGGGCAGTACCCTCAAAGAGGATTATGGGACTCTAGTCTCTTCTGTTCCTTTTCTCTTTGCTTCCTGGCTTGTGATATAGGTGGCTTTTGTACATGTTCTCCTGCAGGATGGGCCATCCTTGCCACTGGCTAAAGGGAACAGGGCCACTTAATCTCACACTAGAGCTTCAGAACTGTGAACTAAAATAAACCTTTTCTCTTTCTAAGTTCATTGCCTCAGGTATTTTGTTACAGTAACGGGATACTGATGAGGACACTGGGCAATGCTACTTCTGGTAAAACTCACCAAACTGCCTCTGGCCTGGGAGGCCTGGGAACAAAGGGTGAATGGTGGGGGAAGCCATCTCTTTGGGATTCCTGGAGTGGGGTGGTCCATACAGCAGAGCAGACCCCATGCTGGGACCTCTGGCATAAGTTTATGACCTGTTCCTTAGCCTGATGAGCCTGGTATGGGGATTTCTTATGAGCCCACAGCTCTGGGCTCTGAACCCCAGCTCTTCCTCTTCAATACATCTCTGCCCCTTGTATCCACCCACAGGAGCCATGTATCAGAGCCAAGACACCCAGGCCAACTCTCCCGGAGCCCCTAGGATTTAAGAGTTTGCACTGTCTCCCATACCCTCCCTGATGGCTGGAAACAGAGAGGCTGGGCTGGCAAGAGACAGCCAGCTCTCCTCTGGCCGTGAAGAAGACAACTGTAGCAAAACCTGTAGCACCTACAGATGCTGGCCTTGGAGCAGAGGAGGCTCCCATTCTCAGGCACCAGGTGGGCATTGAAGTGCTGGATGAGCAGCACCTCAGTCATCTCCCCGGCCCTCTGCCGCTCCCTGAGCTTGGTCTTTAAGAAAACCTCAAAGCCGATGTCTCCACCCTCAGATGCAAACTGCCATTTGCAGTCGACAGGGCCCCACTGATGACCCCTTTCCCAGGCTCTGGAGCCCCTTCCAGCTGTGCCCAGGTGTGGAATGGCCGCTCACTCTACCTGAGCACACAGCCTGGGAGCAGGATCTCGTTCTCTACCTGCTGGGGGGAGCCGCGGCCCACGGGCACAGTGTGCTCATGCACGTCCTCACCTGCCTACACAGGTAGTAGTTCCTGGGCACCTCACCTCCATAGTTAATCTGTGGATGGTTGAGGGTAAGTGGGCACTAGGCCATGGTGGTCCCCTCACCCCCATTCTCTGGGGACCCTGTACCTTGGTCAGGAACTTGGGGTTGCCATTGGGGTCTGTCATGGTCCCCCCAAATTCCACGGGCAGCTGATCTGGGCTGATGAACTTTGGCAGCTTCTGCTTCCAGTCGTCCATGTGGGAAGAACAGAGGGCCTCCAAGGGGCTCAGGGAGGTCAACAGAGACCCCGGGAGGGAACCTGATTCACCCCTGATTTGCTACCCTGAGCAACTACTGCTAAGGACAAGGGCTCTGTGTGGCTCCCTGGCCAAGGTCCAGGCCCTGAGGCCTTGCCTTCATATGCCAAAGCAGATGGGTCAGGCCAGGGTCAGTGACCTCAAGAAGACAAGCCAGGCAGAAATGGGGCCCTCAGCATTGACTCCCACTTTTAGGCAGATGCAGACATGGGCCTTGTTACCTTGAGTAAGTTACTCACCTTCCAGAATTGCTATCTTGAGACCAAGTTACTCACCTCCCAAAATCACTACCTTCTTGTATGTCCTCTCACTCATGAATGCCTTGACCAAGTTGAAGCCCACTGGAAAAAGCTTGGGAGCTGAAACACATGAAACTTCCTTGGGAAGCTGAACCAGAGGGGACTTCTTGTTTTTAGGTGCCATCAAGTTGGATCTGACTCATAGCCATCCTAAGTTCAGCAGAACAAAGCACTATCCCCACTGTGCCATGCACACCATCTTTTTATGTTTGAGGCCATTGTTGCAGTCACTGTGTTTCTTCTCATTTTGAGTCATGCCACATCAGTAAAAGGAGATCCCAGAGACTTTACTCCATTCCTGTCATTAAAATCAACTCTACTTTGAGGAGGCAACTCTTCCTCAGTCATTTCTTGAATGCCTTCCAGCTAGGGAGGCTCATTCTTCAGCACTATATTTGACAGCACATCTCTGCTATTCATAGGGTTTTCAATGGCTAATTGTTTCAGGAGTGGCCTGCCAGATCCTTCTCCCTGGTCTGTTTCAGTCTTGAAGCTCAGCTGAAACCTGTCTTCCATGGGTGGCCCTGCCAGTATCTGAGATACCAGTGGCATAGCTTTCAGCATCACAGCAACATGCAAGCCCCTACAGCACGACAAGCTGACAGATATGTGGGTGAGAGAGGACTTAGATACATAAAACCACAGCCAAGGGCGTTATGGTGAATAGGAGATGAACAGGTCTGGATTCTACCATTCCTTGCTGTGTGACCTTCACACAGGGACTCACCCTCTCTGATTTTAGTGCTGTTAGCTGTGAAATGTAAAGTGAAGATGAAATAATGACACAATGTCTGGCTTTCAATAAGTTGTCTCCTCTAACCCATTTGTCAGGTGCTGGGCACAAGCTGGGTCCAAGGTCAGCAATGATGACCCCTCAATACTACCTCTTCCTTTCCACATCAAGGCTTTCCCAGGTAGCCTCAGAATCCCCTTGGGTGCAAGCAGGTGGGAGAATCTACCTTAGATCTCCTGTTCCACCCTGATGTACTCCTGCTCACTGAGCATTTCCTGTGGCCAGGCTCTGTGCTACATCTACACAGTTTCATTTTACACCCCAGGTCTCTTGTAGAAGGGGGTGTAATTACAGCCTCATTTCACTGAATGGGGAAACTGAACCTCAGTGAAGTGAAACAGTGTTGCTCAAAGTCACAGAGCTAGTCAGATTTGAACCCAGATCATCTAACTCCAGGGTTTATGGGGTGCACCCTCCCTGCATGGCCAGTGAAGAAAAGGACCTTTCCTGTTCAAAGTGTATCCATCAATGAGGGTGGCCCCGGAACCATCTGTTACCAGTCCACACCAAAATAGATAAAGAAAATAACAGCAAACATTTAGAAACTTAGAACTCATTTGACATTGCTGCAACAGACCAGTGCAGAATTTAATGTGTTAAAAAAAGTATCAGTTTGCAAAGGTCTGGAACAAAAGCAAATAAAATCCAGAATCTTCACAAAGGATGGTTTGAGAACACTTGAACTCAAAGCCTTATCAACTGTTCCTGTCATTTCCCCCACTTCTCCCTGCCTAGGAGGTCATCTTGGTTGTGGGCTCACCTCGAATGACAAATTCTTCATCATCTCAGGATAATCTGCTTCCAAGATGGCAAAAAGCTGTGAAGTCAAGACCAGTCTGGTCATGGCTGTGGTCTGGAACCCCTAACCCCCGGATTTCTGTGATCTCCAATGCAAGAAGCCCATCCCCGGCCCATCCCCCTGCCCCACATACCAGCTCTTTTCCTCTTCCTTTGGGGGTGGACCCCAGGCCAGCATCACTGGCTGGTCTGAGGGGCCCGGGGGGGCGCATCCCTGATTCCCATGGACTGGAAGCTGGCGTGGACCGCAGCTCTTTATTGGCTGCTCCAGCCTTGAGCCTGCACCTGCCTTACCTGCTGGTAGACCTCCACAGCTGGCTTCCACAGGTGCTTCAGGCTCAGCCCCTCCATGTCAAACACCATCAGTGCTGTCTCGATCTTCCTGCCTAGCTTCAGGGAATAGAGCAGATGCACTGGTCAGACCACTGTTCTAGCCAGATGTTGGCCAGGGAGACTCAGCACGTCTCCCCACCTCTCTGCCACCCTGGAAGGCCATGGCATTTCCCAAATAGATGGAGTCTACGTGAGGGGAGCTGCCTCTGAGCCCTGGGATGATCTGCAGATTCAGGGGCTATGATTACAATTCGCATAACACTATCACCTGGATTAATTTAATGGCATAATTAAAGACATGACCCACTGGATGTCTGTATGCACAACTATATACACTTGTCCCTCGCTACCCATGGAATTGTTGTTGTTGTTGGTTGTCTTCAAGTTGGGTCTGACTCACAGCGACTCTATGTACAACAGATGAAACACTCCCTGACACTGTGCCATGCCCTGCTCTATGTCAGTGCTTCTTTGCTATTCATAGGGTTTTCAATGGCTAATTGTTTTTTGGGGGTGGGCATACAGATACCAAACTCTATAGAAGCTCAAATATAAAATGATGTGGTATTTGCATAAACCTATGAACTTCCTCTCACATGCTTTAAGTGATTTCTACATCACTTATCATGCCCAATACAATGTAAATGCTATGGAAATCATTGTTATACTGTATTGTTTAGAGAATAATACTAAAAAAGACAGCACATTTTCAGTACAGATCCAATTATTTCCCAAATATTTTCCATCTTCAGTCAGTTGAAACTAGACGTGTGGAACTTGTGGTTACAGAGAGCTGACTGTACCATGTCAACCACCGTTCTGTAGTCCCCTGGAGGTTGCCAAGCCAGAACTCTGTTATAGGCAGGCTGTCTGGCATTGAGGAGGTTTTTAATCTCCTGAGACTTTACCCTGTAAAATAGGGATAGTTTTAGGTTCTTGTAGAATTGCTATGGCTGTTCAATATAATGATGCACAAAGAGCGCAGTGCCTGGTACATGGTTGGTCCCTGATAAACATAGTCAGATAGTATTATTCTTTTTTCTTTTTCATTTGGTACTGGGGGTGGAACCCAGGGTCTAGTGCTTGCATGCTTTGCAAGTGCTGGACCACTGAGCTACGGTCCCCAGACATTTTTTTTTTACTTTTTGAGACAGGGTTTCGTTAAATTACACAGACTGCCTCTGGTCTGAAATTTGTGATCCTCCTGCTTCCTCCTCCCGAACTGCTGGGATTACAAGTGTGTGCCACTGCACCCAGCTTGATATTATTATTCTTATCGCATTGTTGTTGTTAGGTGCTGTCAAGTTGTGTCCAACTCAGTAACCCTATGTAGAATAGAATAAAACACTCCCTGACACTGTGCCATGCCAAGTACTATGTCTGATGGTGCTTCTCTGTTGTTCAGAGGGTTTTTGAAGGCTGATTGTTTTGGGAACGGGATACCAGGTCCTTCTCCCAGGCCTACAACACCTGGTATTCTCGTGCGGTCTCCCATGCAAGGACTAACTAGACCCAACCCGGCTTAGTTTTGGAGATGTGCCGAGCTCGAACCCCAGGGTGGTACAGCTGTAGACATTGGTAATATCATCACCATAATTATCAGTGTCAATCAGAAACATCCCTGAAGTGGAACCCCCTGTGTCAACCCTATGAAATCAGCCATCCTGTTTGAGAGCTACAAGTCTATTCAAACCAATCACTAGAGTGCTTTGCAATTACTCATGCTGGCCATGGACTCTGCTGAGGCCCTATTTTGTGAACAGCATTTGTGCCCCGTGTTGGTGACACAGGTTCTGTTCTTGACATGTGGAGTCAGCCAACAGACAAATCATGCCACAACAACATAAGAGAACCAGCAGGAGGGTCTTCTTCTTAGGCTTGTTACTCACTTGTTCTTATTGTTGTTAAGTGCCGTCAAGTTGGGTCTAACTAATAGTGATTCTCATAGGGTTTTCAATGGTTGATTGCTTTGGGAGTGTATTACCACATCCTTCTCCAGTCTTTGCAGTGCTGGGGATCAAACTTGGGTCCTCAGAGAATGTGGAGCAGCACTCTACCAACTGAGCTAAACCCCAGCCCACTCACTTGTTGTTGTTAGGTGCAATCAAGTCGGTATCCGACTCATAGCGACCCGTACATACAACAGACAAAACACTACTGTCAGTGCTTTTCTGCTATTCATAGGATTTTCAATGGTTGATTATTTTTTGGGAGTGGGTTGCTGGGTCTTTCTCCCAAGCCTACAGCACCTGGTATTCCCAGGTGGTCTCCCATCCAAGTACTAACCAGGCTCTATCCTGCTTAGCTTCCAAGATCTGATGAGATGGGATGCCACAGGGCTATGGCTGCAGGCTCCCACTCACTTGTTATTGTTGTTGTTAAGTGCTGTCGAGTCAGTGTCCAACACATAACGACCCTACATACAACAGGTGAAACACTATTGTCAGTGCTTCTCTGCTATTCATAGGGTTTTCAATGGTGAATTGATTTTTGGGAGTGGGTTGCTGGGTCCTTCTCCCACCCACTGACTTAGAGACTCATAAAACTGAGAAGGCAGAACTTGGCCTTGGACTCTCTTTGAGGATGCAGAGAGTCACAGGGCAGCTCAGAGACAAGAAGAGATCAGCCAGGGTGGACATGAAGATGTCTTGGATTAGAATTCTTACTCCTTAGGGCTCAGTTTTTGTTTTTTGTTTTTTCACAACTCCCTCATAGTTTCTAGGATCCCATGGAGCATGTACAAAATTTCAGGGTCACTGCCCTCAGGGATGCCCAAAGTCCTGGCTTGCCCACAGGTGTTTATAGCTATACACTTTACAAATGCTGGCATATCTTTTCCATAAGCAAAGCTGACTAGTCACCATTCCCAGAGTTCCCAGGGAATGGAGCTACAGTTTTCCCTGACTCCCTGCGGTCACACAGAGGGGAAAGGGCTTTGGTGACTGTGACTCAGGCCAGCAGAGAGAGCCATGCACAGGTTAGATGAACATTGGAGGGGGAGGGTGGTTCCTCCAGAGTTCTGAGAGCTGGGGGGAGGAGGCGGGACAAGGTGCCCCTCCTCTCTGGTCCCAGCACCACCTTTGGACAGACTAGTTCCACTGCGTATCTGTCCCCACCTCCCCCAGATGCTCACCTTCTGACTCTGCAGCTCACATTCCCGCAGAAGCAGCTTGAAGTTCTTGATGTACTTCTGGATCAGCTCCTGCTTGGAGACTGGCAGGAGGAAGCCCTTGGGGTCCAGGTTTCCAATGATGTCCAGCCACACAGGGCAGCCTTCATAGTCATAGCCGCATGGACTGCCTGAGTCATGGAGCTGGATCACCTGGGCATGTGGGAAAGGACCTGGCTCAAACCAGCCTTCTGGGCCAGATCCCTGCTAATATAGGGGTGACAGTGGGGACATCAGATGGCCCGGGGGAAGCTGTGTAGGCTCACCTCCGAGGGCTCCCATGTGAGGATATTGTCCACATCCTGTTGTTTCCGGAATTCCACATGCTGCAAAAACACACAGGAACTAAAGATTCAGCCTGTCCCAAAGCTCTCTGTTGGCACCTGGGGACACCAGGCCAGTTCCTTCTGCCCACAGCCCAAGATCCTGCCAGACCCTCCTCAGGCCCCACACACAGTGCTGGAAATGGGGGCAGGAGGAGGGTCTGGTGGGAGAGACCCAGGTTTGATGCAGGAAAGGATCCAAGGAGGAAGGATGAAGAAAGAGTAGAAGGGACATCGTTTGTCCCTGATCTCTGTGTCCCTGTGTGGGGGAGGCAGGACACAGGAATAACAGGTCCTCACCTTCCGGAGCATGTCCTTGGATTTCTGCAAGTCAAAGTCTCAAGCTGCAAGAAGATGATCAGAGACTAGGCTTGAGGCCAAATCTAGAATGAGTTTTTCACTGAAAGCTTATGAAGGTAGTCCCAACCTTTTCTTGACACCTCAAGAATATATCAATGGGGGAATCTAGAAATGTCTTGTTTGTTTGTTTGTTTATGGTGCTGGGGATCAAACCTAGGGCCTTGCACATGCTAGGCAAGTGCTCTACTAACAGAACTATAGCCACAATGCTTGGAACTTTTTATTTATTTATTTTTAAATTTTTATAAAGCAAGGATCTTTATTCACCTGGAAGGTTCTGGTGGGCCCTTGATTTCAGGTTCCAGGTCTCTGTAAACTATTTACTCTAGAGGCTGATCTAGTTTCTAATATGTGACATCCCCCAAACAGCAGAGGCCTCCATAGTGTTGGGGTGCTGAGAAGCATGTGATTTGGAATCAGATGGGCTTGGAGTCTAGTTTTTGCTATTTTCTTTCTTGTCTAACCTTGAACAAATCACCTTCTTTGAGCCTTAGTTTTTATATCTGCTAAATGGGAATAATATCTTGTTCAAAGGACATGGGATAAAGCACATGCTGTGTTTGGCTTGGTACCTGGCTCATAGTAAGTGCTCAATTAAGAGAAGCTATAGTTGGGATTACTTATTTTGAGGAAATAGATACACTTTAATTAATAATGTTATGTTATGTTTTATTTTATTTAGTTTTGGGGACAGGGTCTCGATATGTTGCTCAAGCTGGCTTTGAACTCCTGGCCTCAAGCCATCCTCTCACCTCAACCTCCCAAGTAGCTGGAGCCATAGGTATACAGCACTATACTTGACTGTGTTCTATTTTAGGAATGCCATGGCTGTTGCTAAGACCACTGGCTTGCTGTTGAATTTGTCCATTGATGGAGCTATAATAATGTCAGAGATTTTCAAATGGAAGACTCAAGATCAGAGAGTTTCAAACGGAAGCCAACTGAGAGCTATCTATACTTCTGCCCTGACCTACCTCCAGAAATAAACATGGAGGCCACCAACTCAGCCTTGATTACCTCTTGTGATGGAGCATTCACTACCTAAGCAGGTATCCAATTCTATTCCTCAGCAGCTTGAACTGAGCACAAATCTGCCTCACAGTGTTTCCAGCCCCATTGTCAGAGGTCAAACAAATATATGTAACTGTTTCTCAATGGGGCATTTCTGCAAACATTTGAAGACAAGTCATCAAGTTTACCTGTCTGATCTTTTCTGCTTGTTGTTAGGTGCCACCGAGTCGTGTCCGACTCATAGTGACCCTTATAGGGTTTTCAATGGCAGATTGTTTCGGGATTGCCTCAGGAGTGGGTTGCCATGTCCTTTTCCCATTTTTGTGGTGCTGGGAATTGAACTCAGGACCTCAGAGACTGCAGAGCAGCGCTCTACCAACTGAGCTAAATCCCAGCCCCATCTTTTCTCCTAGCTAAGTATTTATTAACATCATGTGTATTAGTATTGTCCAACAGAATGTTCCGTGATAATGGAAATGTCCATCTCTGAGCTACTTACTGTGGTAGTCACTTGCTGTCTGTGGCTATCAAGCAATAAAAACACAGCTAGTGTGAGTGAGAACCTGAAGTTTTAATTTAATTTAATTTCAATAATTATATGTATCCAGATATTACTGAACTGATTACAGCAGTTCTATATACTTTAGCAACTTTAAAATATTTTTTTTTTCTTTATAGATCTGTGTTTTAAGTTAAATTTGTAGGTATTTTTATTAGTTAGCTTCCTCGTCACCATGACAGAATGCTTGACTTACACAACTTAAATGGAGTAAAGATTTATTTTAATTTATGGTTTCAGAGATTTCAGTCCACAGTTCTTGGTTCCATTGATTCTGGGCCAATTATGAGGCAGAACATCATGGCGGCAGGACTGTGAAGCAGAGGCTGCTCACCTCATGGCAGACAGAAAGCAGAGAGAGAGGAAGTGTATTAGTCAGCTGGTGCATTGCTGTGGCAGAGAAACCAACTGAAGCAAACGTATAGGAGGAAATATTTACTAGGGGCTCACAGTTAGAGATTTCCATCCACAGAGGCAGGAAGGCATAGTGGCAAGGCAGGCATGGCGGCCCCTGGCAAAGGAGCTCCTCCCATCTTGACGAGCAGGAAGCAGAGCACAGAGAGAGTGACTGGAATCACGGGTTCAGATAAAAACTTCCAAAGCCCGCTGTCAGTGGTTTACTTCTGCAAAGCTAGATTTCCACCTCCCAAAGTTTCCATAGCTTCCACAAACATCAGCATCAGCTGGGGCCCAAATGTTCAAACACATGATCCTAGGGTGACATTTAGATCCAAACCATAACAGGAAGAAACCAGGGACCAGGTGTAACCTTCAAAGCCATGCCCTCAGTGACCTACTTCCTCCAACGAGGGTCTACCTCCTAAAGCTTCTAGAACCTCTTCAAATAGAGATGCCAGCTAGAGACCAAGCATTCAACAAATGTGCCTGTGGAAGATATTCTATATTCAAACCATAACAGTTTTTATATAGGCTTTGTTGTTATTTTGAGTAGCATCTGTCCTTCCTTTCCTTACTTTTATTATTTATTTATTTATTTATTTATTTATTTATTTATGTTGCGGTACTGGGTGGCTGAACTCAGGGTCCACGCATATTTTGCAAGTGCTTTACCACTCAGCTGTAGCCTCAGCCTATTTTTTATTTTTTTATTTTGAGTCAGGGTCTCACTAAGTTATGCAGGCTGCCTCTGGCCTCAAACTTGTGATCCTCCTGTCTCTGCATCCCGAGTTGCTGGGATCACAAGCATGTGCCACCACACCCAGGGCTCCTTTCCTTTTTTTTTCAGATGGGGTCTCCCTAGGTAGCCCAGGCTGGCCTTGACTTCACAATCGTGCCTTCACCTCTTAAGTGATGAGTTAGCAGGTGTGTGTCACCAGCCTGGTGAGTGATTTTCATATCCGGTAACAATGATGAACTTCTCTTTAGTTTTAGATCTTTCTGTTGATCCCATTAGTTTTTGAGGGAGATAAGCAAATTGGTCTGCAAGAATTTTAGCTCCCTCTAGTCTTTATGCTACTGATTACTTTTTCTTTTTTTATAGCACCAGCAAAGGTCTCTAGTTCTAGTCAAGTGTGGTGGTGCACAACTGTAATCCCAGCATTCAGAAGGCAGAGGCAGGAGGATCCCAAGTTTAAGGTCAGCCTGGGCTACATAGCAAGTTCCAGGCTACATAGTAAGACCCTGTCTCAAACAAACTAGCAGTAGCAGCAGCAACCACAAAGTCTCTAGTTCCATGTTTAGTAATTTTGATTGATGTCATCCTTTTCTTGTTTCTGATTCTGAAGAAAATTTAAGATGTTAATAATGGGGAAATCTGAGTGTGGTGGGGATGAGAACTTTCTCTGCTATTTTTGCAATTTTTCTGAATAGTTAAAACTGTTCTAAAAAACTAAAGTTTACAGAAATAATAATTAAAAGAACAAAAACAAAACCGGAAAAACATGAAAAGGGAAGAGTTCACCCGTGGGTGGATTCTTCCTTCACACTGGCATCGTGCATGTCTGTGATCTCACATTTTTTGACTCACAGCACCCTCAAGGTAGGGACTAATATTATGTCCATTAGACAGAAAAGGGAAGTAAGTCCTACAGACAATGAATGACTTGTCACCAGCCCACTGCCAGCATGCTGCAGAATTGGGATTTAGTTGTAAGCCTGTCCTGCTGAAGACATGCATTTTAAGCCACAAATTTTGTGTCCACTTTCTGGACTTACTCTTGATTTCTCTCATGTCATGTGCAAAATCCATCCCATGGGATGTGGCGAAATAAAATGAGTTTTCCCCCTAAGTTCTGATGTTCTTTTTTAGACTGATGCTATGATTCCTTGAAGAAACTCCTTCTCTACCTTCACGGGCTCAGGAGGCGGAGGCAGGAGGATCACAGGTTCAAGGCCAGAGGCAACCTGCATAACTCAGCAAAATCCTGTCTCAATTAACAAAAATAAAAATGGAGCTGAGGGTGCAGCTCAGGGGTAGAGCATTTGCAAAGCACCTGTGAGGCCCTGGATTCAACCTCCAAGTGCTACAAAAATAAGTAAATAAGTAAATAAATAATATATACATACATACATGAATAAATAAAATATCTACTTCTATAAGTACTGGCTGGCACCTTCTCAGTGCCTTTGGGGAGCTGGAGCCAGGCTATAAGTTAAGTTGGAAAGACAGGGCTCAGTGACATCCAACTCAAAGCCAGACCAGTTAACTCCTGAGGGCTTCCCAGACATTAATTCTAACCCCATGTTGACTCTGTCTACCTAGTGACTCTTCCCATTTCATAGATGAAGAAACTGAGGCTTGGTGTAGCTTCTGTGCCATGCCCAGGGGAGCTCAGATTCTAGTCTAGAGCAGGTGGATCCAGAGCCCATGTCCCTTACACGGCAGTACCGTTCCCAAAGTCTCCTATAGCCTCTCTTGAGACCACCTCTTCACTCTTTCTCAGCCTCCCCAACCGCTGTGATCTCACCTTGCAGCCAGTGCAGGAGGAAGCCTCATCACCTTGGGCAAGGCAGGCAGTAGGTCCTGGAGGTTCTCCCTGAACTAAGGGGAGGAGTGTGAAGGTCAGAAGGGCTTTCATGAACCTAGGGTTGCCAATGCTATCCCCAACCCTTCGTACCTTCATCTGCCAATCAGCTTCACCTGGGGACCCTGCTGAGTGGAGACCACACAGTTAGCACCTGCCTTGAACTATTACGGCATCTGGGAATGGGGGACCCTCCAGTCCAACACAGGAAGAAGAGTTAGATCCTCAAACTTTGGGGTGACCTTCTCCCCTAGACTTTTAATCCCAACTCCGAAGTGGGGGAGTCTCTGGGTGATTCTGATGCAGGGCCACCAGAAGGTTTTAGGAATGTTACCCCTAATACTGGATCTTGGGGGGCTGGATTTGGTGGTAAGTTACTTAACCTCTCTTAGCCTCAGTTTCCTCATCTGGGAACTGGGAATAATGGTAAAATTGTGTCAATGAAAGGAATTTTCACATGTAAAGCACTAGGCATCCAGACTGGCTAGAAGCAGGTGCCAGATACCTGTTCCTCATTCAGCCAGGGTGGCCTGCCTGAAGCCTGGAGACTTTGGGGACAAACTCAGAGGCAAAGGTCAGCAGGAAGGGACAGAAGGAGAGGCTTTTTTGGGAGGAGAGGGGCTGAGGGAAAGAAGGGCAGCCACCCCCACCCCCCCAGCAGTGCCTTTTGCTATTGGCAGAGTTTAGGGAAGCCACTGGGAGTTGGGAGTCTGAGACTGAGGTTGGGGTCTGAGACACAGAGGAGATGTAACTTTTATGGGGACGGAGGGACTTGGAAGCAAGGGCTGTGTCTGGAGGTGAATCTGTGAATCTGAACTGGGGATTAGAAACAGATACAAGCAAAGCCATCGGAAGTGGTTTTGATGGGCCTCTACCAAACCTCCATTAGCTTTATGGAGGAGGTTTAGAACATTTTATGTATTGCTTACATGACTGAAAAGGAATAACCAGTTAAACATCTTGTGTTAACAAGTAACATGACATGAGGTATGAATCAGGGCAGGCAAAGGAGGTTCTTATACCTGAAAACAGCATCAGCCTCCTGGGTATGGGGACTAAGGAAGCTCTTTTGGTCAGGGAGAGAGGGACAGCCTCCTCTGAGAAGCAATAAAGCTAACCCTCAGCTCTTCCCAGTTTATTGGATTTCCTCATTTGAACCTCAAGATGTGCCCTGACAGAGGAAGGATGAAGGTCACATCGATGCTTTCAGATAGGAAAACTGAGGTTAGGTGGTAGAGAATCTCTCCTGGGGACAGAGCAAGGGAAGAGACAAGGCGAGGAGTCTTCTGCCCTGGGAGGCCACCTGGCCCTTGGAATGTGCATCATGGAAAAGAGAAAGCCACGAAGTCACTCTGGGAAGGGTCTGAAGTAACTCAGAGAAAGCTCATTCTGTGATGACAATATGTGGAGACAGCAGTGTCTGGCAGTGCGACCAGAGGTGGTCCCCATTAGGCTCAGGAAGAATCTAGAGCTCTGGGACCACGGATAACCTCTCCTTCTCCCTCCTTTCTTCTTTTCTTTTCTTTTTATTTTAATTTAATTTTTTTTTCTTTTTTTTTTTTTTTTGTGGTGCAGGGAGTGCTGAACCCAGGGCCTTGCACATACTTTGCAAGTACTCTGCCTCTGAGCTATACCCCAGCCCCCCTTTTTTTCCTTTTAAAATTGAGACAGTCTCGCTGTTACACAGGCTGCCTCTGGCCTTGAACTTTCGATCCTCCTGCCTCTGCCTCCTGAGTCACTGGGATTACAGATGTGCACCACCACGCTCTGCTTTTCCCCTAATTTTTAAAAAATAATAAGCATTCATTATTTTAAATGGTGGAATAAGTAAGAATAAACTCTTTTACATGTTTAATGCGAGAAGGACATGGAATCCACTCCAGAACTAATCTTCCTCCCCCTACAAAAAAACCCAATCAGCCATTGAAAACCCTATGAGGGTAGTTATGAGTCAGACCCCACTCCACAGCACCTAACAACAACACATGCTGTTTAAAGTTCCAGTCTGTGGGTATCTCCATCCTAATTCACTCCTGAAGGCTAGGTGTCCAATCCCACCTGCCAGCAGAGTGTGTGAGGCCACCAACAGTGGTAGGATCTTCAGTTGAGGACCTCTCCTTGACAAGGGCTGCTGGCCAGCATCCGGGAACTCTCGCCTTCACTGAGGACCCCTTCCTTGACCTGTGGATCCCTTTCTCTCACCCAAGAGCCCTCTTTCACCTGGAGGGCCCTGAGTGAATTCCCAGGGACCCCTCCTTTAGCTAGGGTCCTCCTTCCTCCAGAGTGGGTCCTTTCTTAGGAGAGATGCCTCAAAATAAACTGTTTCACACAAATCTTTTATTGCTGTTTAGAGACAGGGTCTTGATGTGTAACCCCAGCTGGCCTGGAACTCAAGATGGTCCTTGCTCCCCATCATTTTTTAAAATTTTAAAATTTTAATTTTTTTTGGAGACGGAGTCTTGTTATGTAACAGCATTAAGGGATGGGATTTTGTTTGTTTGTTTTGCTTGTGTGGTGCTGGGGATGGAACCCAGGGCCTGGAGACAGCTAGACAAATGTTCTGCCACCGAGCTGCATCCCGGATCTTTCCCCACACATCTTAAGCCACCTTTTCACAGGCCCAGCTGTGAGCCTGGGCCAGAACCCCTAAGACTCAGACACTCCTCTCCATGCCAGTGTCCCTCCCAGGTACGGCCTTCAGGACAGTTTCAAAATCAACCCCCCAAACCCGTCATTTTCCTTTCATTAAAAAGTTAACTACAGGGAGACAGCTTGGGTCAGAGGAGTCAGCCACTAAGAGAGAGCAAACAAATGTCACAATCTGGGCAGAAATCGGGGAATCTGCCTACCATAGGCTCCCAGCTGCCCGGTGGCAGCGCCACCCCTTCCCCAGAGGCGAGGACACAGGGCCAGGGATGGAGGGTGGGGAGCGGGCCGCTGTGGAAGGCTGGATTTGCCCCCCCAGGAGTCACCCAGAGAGGGGCTCCTGTCCGGGATGATGAGCACACGGGCCCTGAACTGTGCGCGGGACCTGAGAACTTTGTCCCTACCGTTGGCGCTCCGGTCTGCTGGACGGCATCGGCCTCGGCCTGCTTGGCTCCTCCGCAGGCCTCCCCGCCCGCCGAGACCCTCACCCTGGCTAGCGCCTCCTGGGGATGAGGGCTCAGGTCCCCGGCTCTACAGCTCATGACGAGCACAGGGGCGCGGAGCGCAAGTGAGCTGGAGGCGTCAGTCAGTCCTGCCTGCCACCACCTGGCCTGGCAGCTATCGCCACAGCCTCGGGGTTTTGCCCCTGCAAGCAGGGGGTGGTCAGCTGTTGATTCGGCCCCCAAGGGAGAGCCGCTGGTTCTGCTCCGGCCTGGCCCCGCCAGTCTTCACTTCCTTGGTTCTTTTTTGTTTGTTTATTTGTTTTTGTTTTACCCGGGTCTCCAAGCGCACCCTACCTGGGGCAGGATGGTCAGTCTCTGCAAGAGGTGTCCCAGAGTCTAGATTTGAATCTGGGCTAGCAGATGGCCCCCACCTGCAGACCTTCTGACCTGAAGGGCTCCTACCACTTCCCAGGTGGCGGAGAAGGGGTGTGTGTGTGTGTGTGACTAAAGGTCACAGGCCCTTCTCAGCAAAGGGCTCCTTTAACCTAAAGACCCCTAAACCCCCTTCTGCAGACCTTGAACACAGGCTGGGCTCTGTCAGTGCCCACTGGCAGACAGGAGCGCCAGGACTAGATGCCCAGACTCTGGTCCTTCAGATGCTGGGAAGGGTTAGATTCCCTGATGCCTCCTAGGTTAGCAGAATGCCTGGCATTTCACACTGTGTAATCTGCTAGGAAAGCAGTTTCATAATTGTTATGGAGGCTGCCACCAGAGCCAGCAGGTGCAGGGGTGGAGAGCCTGGGAGGGCCCAGGTAGTATGAGCTCTGGGATCCACAGTCAGAAGGCTAAGAAGTGGGAGGTTAGCAATCAGCTTTCTATTAACATTATATTGATGCACATTAATATTGAATCTAAAAGTGTCTTAACAGTAAGTACTACACACCCAGCACCCCAAGGAAAGGTGGGTCCCCCAGTCTATCTCAGTTTCAAGATGATTCAAGCTCATTACATTTATTGTGCCCTACAGATGAAGATCTGATCCTTCAACCAGTGCTCATCTGCTACTGTGCAGCCTGGTTTCTAACAGGCTGTGCTACCATCCAGGGTTCAGGGATCGGGGGCCCTTGCTATAATGACATGGAAAAAATCATCATAAGACAATTTGAAGAAGATAGGACCTCGTACTATGTGCTTGATGCTTCTGGAAAGTTAAACAAAATCTACTTAACGAAAAAAAAGCAGGACAAGAAAAGAAATTTGCCCCAACTTTTCCCAGGGTCTGAGGAATAGGAAAAGTCATATTTTAAAATGCCACAGGGAACAAGTCATCTGCAAAGAGAAGTCTTTGTTTAAGTAGCACTTACAGGTGCTTTCTGCTTATCAGGCCCTGCTCTAAGGGCATGTCAGTATTATTTCAGTGCTGTCTGAGAGAAGAAATAATATGAGCCACAGGGATGACTTGAAGTTCTCCAGTAGCTATATAAAAAATTGATTTATAGCCAGGCGTAGTGGCACTCACCCATAATCCCAGAGACTTGGGAGGTGGAGGCAGGAGGATGGCAAGCTGCCCAAAGGCAGCCTGCGTAACTTAGTGAGAGTAACTTAGTGAGACTCGTTTTCAAAACAAAAGGGGGTGTTCCCTTTTCTCTGCAACCTCGCCAGCATTTGTTGTTATTTGTTTTATTGATCTTGGCCATTCTTACAGGTGTAAGGTGAAATCTCAGAGTTGTTTTAATTTGCATTTCCCTAATGGCTAGGGATATTGAACATTTTTTCATGTGTTTCATGGCTTTACGGACCTCTTCATTTGAGAACTGTCTACTCAGTGCCTTTGCCCATTTGTGTATTGGGTTATTTGTTTTTTGGGGAATTTTTTTCTTGAGTTTTTTTTATAAATTCTAGTAATTAGACCTTTGTCTGATGTATAGGATGCAAAGATTTTTTCCCATTCACTGGGGGTTTCCTTGACTCTGTTAATTGTTTCTTTTGCTGTACAGAAGCTTTTTAATTTCATGTAATCCCATTTATCTATTCTTGTTGCAATTTCTTGAGCAACTGGAGTCCTATTAAGGAAATACTTTCCTATGCCTGTATGATGGAATGTATTGCCTATCTTGTCTTCTATAAGTTTTAAAGTTTCTGGTTTTATGTTGAGATCTTTTATCCATTTTGAGTTAACTCTCGTGCATATTGAGAGATGTGGGTCAGTTTACATTTTTCTACATGCGGATGACCATGTTTCCCAGCACCATTTATTGAAAAGGCTGTCTTTTTCCTATTCCTTGCTTTGCTCCTTTGTCGAAAATCAGGTGGCTATAGGTGTGTTGAGGTATTTCTGGGTCTTCTATTCTGTTCCAGATGTCTTTAGGCCTATTTTTGTGCCAGTACCAAGCTGTTTTTGCCACCACTGCCCTATAGTATAGCTTGAAGTCAGGGATTGTGATTCCACCTGCATTAGTTTTGCAGCTTAAGAGTGTTTTGGCTATACGTGTTCTTTTGTGGTCTCATATGAATTTTTGGATTTTTTCTATTTCTGTAAAGTCAGTCAGTGGAATTTTAATGGGTATTGCATTAAATCTATAGATTGCTTTTGGTAGGATAGACATTTTTACTATATTAATTCTCCCTATCCAGGAGCAGGGAAGGTCTTTCCATTTTTCAGTGTCCTCTGCTATTTCTTTCTTGTTTTGAAATTTTCCTTGTAGAGATCTGGAGGGTCTTTGGTTAGATTGATTCCAAGGTATTTAATTTTCTGGTGGGCTAACGTGAATGGTATTTTTTTCTGAAATCTCCTTCTTTTCCTGTTTGCAGTTGGTGCAAAGAAAAGCTATTGACTTTTGTGTGTTGATTCTATAACCTGCAACTTTGCTGAAGGAGTTAATTTGTTCTAGAAGTTTTCCGGTTGAGGTTTTGGGGTCTTTCAGGTGTAGGATCATATCATCTGCAAATAATGATAATTTGACCTCTTCATTGCCAATCTGTATCCCTTTGATTTCTTTCTCTTGTCTGATTGTCCTGGCAAGGACTTCAATTACTATATTAAATAGAATAGGAGGGAACACTCTTACATTCTTGGTGGAGCTGTAAATTGGTCCAACCACTGTGGAAATCAATATAGAGGTATCTTAAAAAACTGAAAATATATCTACCATATGATCCAGCTATAACACTATTGGTAATTTACCCAAAGGGAGATGTGTCATCATACCACAGAGACACCTGCATCTCCATGTTCAATGCAGCACTTTTCACAATAGCAACGATATGGAATCAACCAAAGTGCCCCTCAACAGAAGAATGAATAAAAAAGCTATGGTACATATACACAATGGAATACTACTCAGCAATCAAAAAAATGAAATAGGCCATTTGCAGCAAAATGGATGGAATTGGAGAAAATTATTTTAAGTGAACGAACACAAGCTCAGAAAGAGAAACACCACATGTTTTCACTCATATGTGGGAGCTGAATCAAATTTATAAGAAGGAAAAAATCCTATACAAAGGTTGGATCATAATAAAAGAAAAAAAAGCTAAGAATGGTATTATTATAGATGGTCTAGAAAATGCATGTAATAGTTCTGACAAGGTAAAAAGAAAGTTCACTGCAGGAAAAGTTTCTATCTTAAACAGAACTGGAAGCCAAGGATATATAGAAAAATATTACCATAAAAAGACAAGTAAATGGCAGAGAAGTCTTTGATGGGGGTGTGTGATGGGGGAGAAGTGTACAAGAGGGTAAGGGGGAACCTATATGAATAATGTACAACCAAATGCATATATGGAAATGTCACAGTGAAAAACATGACAGAATGACTCACATTAAGGTGTACATTAAAAACTTCCAAAAGCCAGGCACGGTGGCACACGCCTGTAATCCCAGTGGCTCGGGAGGTGGAGGCAGGAGGATCGCAAGTTCGAGACCAGAGGCAGTCTGCATAATTTAGTGAGACCCTGTCTCAAAAAGTTAAAAAAAAATGGGCTGGGGGTGCAGCTTGTGGTCCTGACCTTGCAAAGCATGCAGGCATGAGGCCCTGGGTTCAACCTCCAGTACAAAAAAAAAAAAAAAGAAAAATGGGCTGACAGTGCAGCCCAGTGGCAGAGTGCCTGCAAAGCATGTGTAAGGTCCTGGTTTTAGCCCCCAGTACCAGAGGGGAGGGAAAAAAAAAAAGAAAAAAGAAAAGAGAAAGAAAAAAAATGGAAAAGGAAAAAAAGAAAAAAATTGACTTATAGCACTGCTGCTTCCAGTTTCCAGTGTCTAATCAGACCCAGGTTCTGTGCTCCAGTGAGAAGGTTGTGAGGTTGGAAGGTGCCAGGTGATTCGCACTACAGCCAGGATGATTGAGCTTGTTTGGGATGACTGGAGAAGAAAGTCTGTGTTAAGTGCAACAGCAATGACACCATCGTGGTCTTTAAGAAACTGATCATGGTCCAAACTGGCATCCATTGGAAGAAGATTGTTCTTAAAAAGTGGAACATGACCTTGAAAGACTACATGTCTTTGGGGGACTATGAAATTCATGATGGAATGAACCTGGAGCTTTATGACTGATAGAGCAGGACACTTCCCTCTGCCCTACTCTCTTCCCCACCCTCACATCTCACATGGGTATGGATGCTTGTTCTTAAAAACTCACATTAATAAAAACTTAGGCACTAAAAACTATTTTTATTATTTTCTTTCTTTCTTTCTTTCTTTCTTTCTTTCTTTCCTTCTTTCTTTCTTTCTTCTTTCTTTCCTTTCCACATTACTTAGGGGTTGGACCCAGGGCCTCCCACATACTTTGCAAGTACTCTACTACTAGGCTGCACCCCCATGCCCTTTTTCTGTTTTTTATTTTGAGACAAGGTCTTGCTAAGTTACACAGGCTGTCTCTGGCTCCTGAGTCACTGGGATTACAGGAGTGTGCCATCATGCCTGGCCTTGAGAACAGTATATTCTTAAAATATACTATTTATATAGCTGCCATACCACCATGGCATCTGATCCTGTCAGATTTTGGGAGCTAAGCAGGGTCGGGCCTGGTTAGTACTTGGATGGGAGATTGACTGGGAGCACAGGTGCTGTAGGCTTGGGAGAAGGACCCGGCAAACCACTCCCAAAAATCAATGCACCATTGAAAACCTTATGAATAGCAGAGAAGCACTAACAAGAGTGTTTTGCCTATTGTATGTAGGGTCGCTGCGAGTCTGACACCAACTCGATGGCACCTAACAACAACAACATTTATATAGCGGGGGGCACAGTGGCACATGCACATAAGCCCAGCTACTCAGGAAGCTGAGGCAGGAGGATCATAAGTTCAAGGCCAGACTGGGCAATTTAGTAAGACCTTGTCTTAAAATAAAATGAAAAAGGGTCTGGGGTATAGCTCAGAGGTCTATATCCAAGGCTCTGGGTTCAATTCCTAGCACCACCAAAAAAAAAAAGTTCTTTTGTATAATATATCCAAAATATTGTCATTTCAACCTATGATCAATATGATTAACAAATGAGGTTGTCGTTGTCGTTAAGTGCTGTTGAGTCGGGTCTGACTCACCCCAACCCAAATGAGGTAAACTATCTCATTAATAATTATAGTAAGATGTCTTATAGTCTTTTTTTCTTGTACTAAGTGTTTAAAATCTAGTATACAGTACGTTTCATTCGAACTAGCTACAATTTGATTTCAGTAAGGTGCATGTGTGGGGCTGGGGTTTTGCTCAGTTGGTAGAGTGCTGCTCTGCACTCTTTGAGGCCCTGGGTTCAATCCCCAGCATGGCAAAAATGGGAGAAGGACCTGACAGCCCACTCCCTAAATAATCCTGAAATAATCAGCCATCAAACACTCTATGAATAGCAGAGAAGCACTGACACAGTGCCAGGCATGGCACAGTGTCAGGGAGTGTTTCATTCTGTTGTACATAGGGTTGCTACGAGTTGGACCAAACTCAAAGGCACCTAACCAACAGCAACACAAGGCACATGTGGTAAGATGGATTGAATTGTATCACCCCTCCAAATTTAAATACTAAACTCTGATTCTCAGTAGCTCCGAATGTGACCTTACTTGGAAACAGGCTCATTGCAGATGTGATTAGTTAAGATGAGGTCCTACAGGTATAAGGTGGGCCTCTACTCCAGTGTGACTTTATGAAAAGAGCATTTTGGGGGTAGACACACACACAGAGAGACCATGTGAAGATGAAATCAGAGGTACAGCTGATGCATCTACATATCAAAGGTCCCTGAAGATTGCTGGCAAATCACTAGAAGCTGGGCAAGAGGCAAGGAATACATTCTTTCTCCCAGGCTTTTGAAGGAACTGACCCTATTGACACCTTGATCTTGAACTGCCAGCCTTCAGACCTGTGAGAGACTAAGTTTTAGTTTGTGGTGCTCAGTCATTGCAGCCCTCGTGCACTGGCATAGGGAGCACGTGGCTGCTGTGTTGGATGTGCAGGGTTGACTTTGGACTTCTAACTGTGCCTGCAGGGAGGTACTCTAATTATTCCCATTCATGGATGAAGAAACTGAAGTTCAAAGGTCTCCCAAGGTCTCAGGCCACCAAACACCAAAGTCAGGATTGGGGCCCGGACAGGTGGTGTGGGGCCAGGTGCTTGCCATCCTCTTTCTGCCTGCAGAGCCTGTGATTCAGATCACCTTCAAGCCACAATCTTCCCAACACAGGACAGATGTCCTCTCCTGAGTCTGAAGCACAAGGTACCTCCTCAAACCCCAGCTGTTGCTGGACATGGAAGACACCCCTCTCACCATCTGGGTGCCAGGGGTCTAGGGGTTGGATGACTCCCTCCTTCCATGGCTTCCCGCCTTCCAAAATGTGGCTCATGCCCCAGGTCCCTCCTTACCTGTAAACTGAGCAGCCGGACTTCCATGGTGCTGCTGTCATTGTTTGACCCACATCCCACACCTCATGGCCAGCTCACCTTGGTGACTCTCTCCTACCTCCCAGGTGTTCCTAAAATTCCTGGAAGTCCTCCTGGGTCTCATGGCTCACAGGTGCTCTGCTGGCAGTCCTAGGTGAAGCCTGGGACCTGCCAATGGAAGGAAATGCCTTGGTGTATGTGACACCTGTGCTGTGGAGAATGATACCCGGTTTTGCCTCACATCACGGTGACATCAGTCCTGCCTTGCAGACATCTCAGTAGACAGATGCTACTGGATGTCCCTCCAAATGCGTAGGACTTGGTGCAGTGACCCTGGAGGGAGATTGGGAGGGAGTGTCTGCCTGGTACAAAGGCTGGGCAGGTGGCCTCCCTCCTGGACTTTCCTGGGAGGTGGAGATTAGGCTGCAGGACAGCTGGGGGAAGACTTTCCTGGGCTCATCCTACCCATTCCACCAACTCAGGGTGACCCCAAGGAAAGATGGGCCCCAACACGGCCATGCCTGTTCTACTCCCCAGGAAGGGAGGTAGCCACAAGCGATAAAGAGAGGGAGATGGGTAGAAAGAGGAGCCTGCTCAGCTCCCCTACAAAGACAGGACTAGGAACCAGGTGGCTTGGTGATCTGGGGCCCACAACCACCCTTGGAGTTTTGTCTTTCTTTCCCTACAAACGCCAGGAGGTTCCCAGCCCTTCCTGAACCAAATGGTACCAGATGGGGAGAGTATGGAGCTATCCAGCTCCCCCAGTTGCCTCCTCCCACCACAGGGCCTTTGCTTATGCTGTTCCCCCTGACTTGAACACTCTTCTCTCATCTCCTCCCTCATACTTCTTAGTTAGTGACCCCTCACCTCCTCTGCTCCTCCAGTGAAATGCTTAACCAGATCCCTACATTTTTCTCAGGGGATTACTCCCATTAACCATTGCTTGTTGTGACCGTTCTACTCATGTTCTTCACAGTGTGGCCCATGAAGTTCTGAGCCATATTCACTATACATGGTATTGTGCACCCCGTCCATTTTACACACATGAGAACCGAGCTTCAGAAGCTGGGAGGGACCAGAGCTGAGGTTTGAACTTTTAACTGTCTACCCTCATCCTTAATCACTTGCCTATTCTGCCTCCCTGAAGCTACACTATTGTAGTAGAGGTCTAAACACCAGCACTCTACCAACGAGTCCCAGAATGTCCCCTGGAGGAGATGTCACTTGAGCTGAGACTCCAAGGTGGAAATGGCAGGAAGACATTCTAGGTGAAGGAGGCCACTCAAAGAAAGTCACAGAGGTGAGAAAGAGGAGAGGTGCCATGAGGACAGGGTGCTCAAAAAGACTGAGACCAAGTTACCAAAGGATTCAGGCTGTGCTGGAGACTTTGGGCCATTCCTTCTTGGTAGCAGGGAGCCATTGAAGGTTTTGGAGGAAGGGGCCACTGTGATTCCACCTATGCCAGGAAAGATAACCCTGAGCCAGTGCAAAGAATGACCTGGGGACAGTAGAAGTTCACAGCAGGGAAATCAGTCCAGAGGTTATGGCAAAGACTGAGGGTGGGTGTGGGAAAGAACCTCAGAGGAGCCAACAGGGTATAGGGAGAGGTCAGAGCCTCACTTTAGTCCCACACCAGAGCTTTGTTGGCAGGCTTATTCAGGGAGGATCAGGGACCAGAGATTGCTCTGTACCTGGTGTGGGGGTAGATAGGCTCCACCTGTAAATAACCAATTCATTACAGATGATTCTCTCAAGTATTGCAGATATAGTTATGCACCACCTAATGACATTTTGAGGCAGAAGGATTTTGAGTCAAGGCCAACCTGGGCTACATAGTGAAACCTTGTCTCAAAACAATAACAACAAAACAACAACAAAAAGCTAGACATGGTGGCACCTGCTTGTAATCCTAGCACTCCGGAGGCTGAGACAGAAGAATTGCAAGTTCAAAGGCATCCTGATCTACATAGTCTACATAGCAAGTTCCAGGCTAGCCTGGGCCACACAGTGAGACTTTGTCTCAAAAAAAAAAAAAAAAAAGTAAAACATAAAAATAAAAAAATCCCATCACTGCCAACCACCAGGGCCACAGGCCCCTGTTTATGTATAAGCCTTCCAGACAGTTAACTTCAACAGATCTAGAAGTAGCAAGTACTTCTTAATTATCCTCCAAACCCAAAGCATTTCCCACCCCTCTTATCTTCAGCCAATACATAGCCAATATCAACAATGTATGTTCTCCTTTCCTGATTTTTATAAAAGTACTCTTTGCTCCAGGCCCAGCGGACATTTCTCCAACTGTGCTCTAGTCTCGCTGCTGATAGTTCATGGAAACGTGTCCTGAGACCTGGTCCTTTTTCTGGCTAGCACCTCTATCAATCATCCCTTTTATTTCAGAAATCCCACAGTCTCAAGAGCTTTGTTTTAACAATGACATCATGTCATACAGCAGTGTGCCACAGAATTTTCCACATATAATCCAATCTGGGAGTGTCAAGAGTAAACAAAACCAGACACTGGTAAAAGGCAATTAAGACATTTTATTTAGTAATAACTACAGCCATTTGTCACTCCGTGACAGGGACACTTACAATGAAATGTGTTATTGACTTTGTTGTTGTGCAAACATCATAGAGCACACTTAAACAGAGAGGGCCCTGATGTCACTAGGTGGGTGATATAATCTAATGGGAGTGTGATAAATGCAGTTCATCATTGGTTGAGATATTGTTATGTGGCACATGACAGCATTATTATAGGAAAGGGAGCCCAGTATTAGTTGAACTTAACTCCCTCCTGCCACACACACACACACACACACACAAAAAGGGCATGAGACATTGTTAGTGCCAGGATGTGCTAAAGAAAGAGTGTTTGCTTCATGTGAATAGGTCATTTGGGTCTGCTAATGAACACTTCCTCCACATGTCTGTCAGCTTGTGCTGTGGGGGCTTGCATGTTGCTGTGATGCTGAAAGCTATGCCACCAGTATTTCAGATACCAGCAGAGCTATTCGTGGTAGACAGGTTTCAGCTGAACTTCCAGACTAAGACATACTAGGGAGAAGCACCTGGCAGCCCACTCCCTGAAACAATTAGCCATTAAAAGCCTTCTGAATAGCAGAGAAGCCCTGTCAAATATAGTGCTGGAAAATGAGCCCCACAGGCTGGAAGGCATTCAAGAGATGACTAGGGAAGAGTTGCCTCCTCACAGTAGAATCGATCTTAATGACAGGAATGGAGTAAAGCCCCCGGGACCTCTTTTTGCTGTTGTAGCACAACTCAATATAGAAGAAACATAGTGGCTGCAACAATGGGCTCAAACATAAAAAGATCATGTGCATGGTACAGTGTTGGGTAGTGTTTCATTCTGTGGTTCTGAGTTGGTGCTGACTTGATGGTACCTAACAACAATAATGAACACTTACTCAGATGATAGACCAACCTTTGGGTCTTTTTTTCCCTCCTTTTATTGATAAATGTTAGTGGGGTACAGAGTAGCACAGCATTGGCTTTTTCCATTATGTGCCTATTACATCACTTTTCAACCCTTGGACCTTTATGATACATGGTAAGGGGGCAAGATGGAACAAGGTGCCCAGCCAAGCCAGTCCTTTCCCCTCCCACAAGGTGGAGGAGATGGGTACCTCTTGAATGCTTGTGTTTCTGAGCTGTTATGGCCTCGAGGACACAGTCTGGGCTGGTAGGAAATTTACATCTCTAAGTGTTAATATGTGGCTATGATCCTCAGATCCTTTGATATGGCAGAAAAGAATGTATGTGGAACACACAAATCATAGTGAAGATAAAGTTTATCCTAAGTAAAGGATTTTGAAAAGAATTAAAGAAAGATAATGCCCTTGGAGGGATAGCAACTATGCAGAGAAGAGGGAACAAGCTGCAAGGGGATGGACTTCTTTCATTGTTTCTGCCACCCACCGTCCTCCTTCCTTTTGTTTGCTCCTCCCTTCCCAAGGTGGAATTTTACTTTTAGAACAGCCTCTAGCTGAGACTGGCTTTATTAGTGAGACACAGAACATTATGGTCCCCCTGAAAAACATTTCAGGTTATTTTTATTTATGGCTGTTTCAAGCTGTGGTAGTGTCTGGTGCAGGCACCTTTGTCTATGTAGTCCCAATATTACAGGCTGAACAAGCATCCCAAGCAAATGTTTGTATCTTTTATTATAGTTTAGTTTATTTTGCAGAATGTATGGTTTGGACTTAAGGACTTGCATATGCTTTGCAAGTGCTCCACCACTGAGCTGCACCCCAGCCCATTTTTTACTTTTTATCTTGAGACAGAGTCTTGCTAAGTTATGAAGGCTGCTTCTGGCCTAAAAGCTGTGATCCTTCTGCTTCTGCCTCTGGAGTCATTGGAATTATAGGTGTGAGCCCTTGTGCCCAGCTTAACATTTGTAGCTTAACAACACAAGATCACAAGCTGCACATTTTGCTTAAGTTCTTAGATTAATTCCTTGGTCTCCCTCTGCTTGTTTCTGACTACCTAATCTAATAAAAGGGGCAGAAAAAGGATTTATAGTTAGAAGCTTTCTCAGAGCCCTGTGGCCTGGGCCACAGCTGTCATCTCTGTTTCTTGGACAAGACAAGTGAGCTTGTCTTGTGTGAGGCTCCACCACAATGGCCAGCTCTGGGGGATGGACAGCTGGCTGCTGAACTGATGAAACTGACCCAACTTCCTACAGTGTCTTATTCCATTTTGTGTTGCTATAACAAAATACCCGAGGCTGAGTACTTTATGAAATAAAAAAAGAGTTCAATTGTAATTGTTCAAACAAGATAAAAACAAAGAACACTACAGGAAAAGTTTCTATCTTGAACAGAACTGGAACCCAAGGACATATAGAAAAATACTACTAAGTAAAAGATAGAGAAGACTTGGACTGGAAACTTAGATGGGAAGGGGAAGAGGGGGGGAAGCATAAGGGAGGGTAAGGGGTAACCTATATGAATAATGTTTATCAAATTGCATATATGAAAATTGTCACAATGAAAAGCATGTCAAAATGAATCACATTATGATGTACATTAAAAATTTCTAATTAAAAAAAAAGAGTTCATTTTGGCTTGCAGTTTTATGGAGGCTAGAGTAAGGGACTGCATCTGGTGAAGGCCTCCACCGTGTTATAACTTTCATATAGCAGGAGCGTGTGCAAGAGATCACATAAACTAGTGGAAACAGAAGTCAACAGATGCTGAGCCAGCACAGGTGGGACAAAGTCCATGGAGAACAGAAGACATATGGCCTGAATCTGGATAAGGAGTCCCTGTAGGATGGGATGAGTTGCTGCTCTCCCATGGTCCAGGAAGGCAGGCATTCTTGGAGCTGTCAGCTGAATTAAGGGAAGTCCAGAAATAAGACGAAGGAATAGGTCAGATTCTGAGACAAGCATATGGGAGTCTCTGCGGCCTACATGTCAGAGAAGGAAGCAGGGCTGTTCCATGTTGCACGTGGGGCAAGCAGTCACATGGGGATGGTCATCAGACCCAGAGAGTACATGGAGGTCAGAGTTGGGGAGTCCTGACAGAGGAGAGAGTTGGGCAGCCAGGGTAAGCTTAGTAAAGTACGATGAAGCAGCCAGAGTAGCACGCGTCCAACTGCTTGCTGGGTAACTATCAATCATGTCTTTTATTTTCAGTATTCTGAAGCCTGGACATCTGGAGCTTTGCTGACCATGAAGGAACTGCCAGCCCAGCCTTACTTCATACCTAGAGAGCAAACACATCCACCAGGAGGCTTTCCAAATGCAAATCAACAAATATAAGCCCAAATTCCAACCACCTCCCTTGTCAGGCTCTCACACTCTGGGCCACAGACCACCTGCCCTGATTAACCCAGAGCCAGGGGTCTGAAACTTAGGGACAGCCACTATGCCCCAGAGCCTGCTGCTATTATGCTAACTGGTAAGCCATAAGCCTGCTTAACCCACCTCGCCCATCCCTCCCCATGGAAACCTTAATAAAGGCTCTCATATATATAATTATATATCTCTCTATATAAACAAATGTACATATCTAAGACTGGAAAATATAAGGGGGTCCAACAGGAGAGGGAAGGGGACCAGTCAGAGGGGGAGCACCATGGGCAAAAGGGGGATGGGGACACCATAGCAGGGTAAAGAGGCAGAGAACAAGTGTAAAATACAGGGTATAACTATGAACATCCCATTGCAAGTCTCCCTGTACTGTAAGCATTTAAAAAAAATCATAGTATACCTCATTTGCTGTTGTTAGGTGCCATCAAGTTGGTATCTGACTCATAGCGACCCTATGTACAACAGGTGAAACAGTATTGTTAGTGATTCTCTGCTATTCGTAGGTCTTTCAATGGCAGATTGTTCATTGGGAGTGGGTTGCTAGGTCCATCTCCCAAGCCTACAGCACCTGGTGTTCCCAGGCGGTCTCCCATTCAAGTACTAACCAGGCCTGACCCTGCTTAGCTTCTGAGATCCGACGGGATCAGATGCCACAGTAGCAGGGCTGCAGGCTAGTATACCTCATAAATGTCTACAATTGTTGATATATGCTAATCATAAAATTTTTATATGTTGTTTGAAGAGATGAAAATGTTAACAACCCAGCTTTAATAATCGCACACTGTACATGTGAATGGAATTATCCCTCTGGACTCCATAAATATGTGCAATATAAATAGATATATAAATGAAGGCTCTTGGCCAGAGTGTTTCTCTCTCCTTCCACCTCTTGACTGACCCTAGTGCTTCCTGGTGTGGCACCCACCCCCATTCCCCACACCATGGCACAGTTCCTCCTTGGGAACTGTGAGTAATAAAAAACTATTTTTCAGTGGAAACCATTTCTGATCTGTTGACCTCACTATGCCTCCAATTTCTCATTAACAAACTATATTTTAGAACAGTAATTCATTTCTTGGTATTGATTCACAGAAAAAGGCCCGGATTCTTGCTGAGCTCAAGGTCACAGGAGGTAGCATAGACAGAATATATTTGTGTGGCTATCTGGCTACCACTATGCCACCATTGCAGCTGTTCCTGAGGAGGGCTGCTGAGATAGCCAGGCTGTGACCTGCTGGTGTACGATCTCTGTCCCTGCAGAGGTTGGATGGGGTCTGGCCAAGGAAGCCTGTGAGCTCATTGCGAGTCCAGGGGCCAGAGAGGAGGATTTGGGGCCAAAAGGTTTGCTTCGAGTTTCTCTATGAAGGTTTGGTCTGGGAGCAGCACTTCCATGCTGTGGCTGATGTGCTTACAACCACCCAGGCTGGAGCTGTTGTCCAGCCTCAGGACATCTGCAGTGAGGGTCAGACATTCAGCCAGGAGGCCCCATCCAGGCCTCTGTCCCATTGTGATAAATCCAGGCTTGAGTACCCAGACTGCGGAACCAGGGCCACCAAGGAGAGCCCAGAGCCAACCCCGCATTGTGCTTATCAGACCCAGGGGTCCATACCTGGTATGAGGGTCCTGCTGCCTGTTGAGCTGCCCTCCGCTCACCTCACCTCCATATGGAGGTGTTTCTGGCCAGTGCTGACGACCCTCTGCTCAGGCTCCGGAGCCCCTTCCAGCTGTGCCCAGGTGTGGAGCAGCGGCCGGCCCTACCCCAGCACACAGCCTGGGAGCCGGATCTCGTTCTCCACCTGCTAGGAGGAGCCGTGGCCCTCGGACACCATGTGATCCTAAGGCGTCCTCACCTGCCTGCACATGTAGTAGCTCCTGGGCACCTCACCCCATAGTTGATCTGTGGCTGGGTGAGGGTGAGCTGGCATTAAGCCATGGTGGCCCCCCCACGCCCTTCCTCTGGGCACTGTGTACCTTGGTCACACACTTGGGGTTGCCTTTGGGGTCCGTCATGGTTCCCCAGAGCTCCACAGGCAGCTGGTCGGGGCTGATGAATTTTGGAGGTTCCTGCTTCCAGTGGTCTGTGTGGGAAGAACAGGGGGCCTCCAAGGGGCTTGGGGGAGACTCAGGGAGGGCAGAGGAGGCCAGCTGCTCCCCATCCCAGAGTGCTTCTGCACCCCATTCCCTGGGTCACCCTGCACCCAGGGATGGAAGCCAAGGGCCTCTGGGTCTAGCCTGGGGGCAGAGTGTGTCATTGTGTTGACTGGCTCCTGAACCCAGGGTGGCTTTACACTCCCTGCCCCTCCAGACCTTGCCGGCCACTCTGCCCTGGTCTTGGCCCTTCCTTCTTCTTCTTCTTTTTTTTTTTTTGTGGTACTGGTCACGCCTGCATGTTTTGCAAGTGCTGGACCACTGAGCTGCACCCCTAGCCCCCCCCCCCTTTTTTTTTTTCTTGCTTACTTCCTGAGACAGGGTCTCACTAAGTTACATAGACTTCCTCTAGTCTCGAACTTGCAATCCTCCTGTCTCCGCCTCCCAAGCCGCTGGGATTACAGACGTGCACCACCACGCCCAGCTTGGCCTTCCTTCTTGACGCAGACTCAGACTAGCAACCCTGAGTGGAGGAGAAGCAGGCTCTGACCCGGCTTCATTTTGCCCCACTATCAGTTCCCACAGGTCTAACAACCTCAGAACTGCTGGACCAGGCTTGTGTCCATCCTTCCCAACTTGGTCTCCTCCAAAAGAACAAAGGTATTGCAGTAATAATTTAGACAAAAACAGGTGAATGCCCAACATACTCCGGCATAGGAATAGAATGCTTCAGGATAAAGTGATTGAGAAATGAAAACAAAATTCCCAAATTAGCATGAAGTATGAAAAAAAATCAGATAACAGGCAAACTGTGAAACCAGAGTAGGTATTTGCCACAAATATGTCAGGAAAGGTCAATGTTCTCAATATGTAAAGAGCACTTATAAATCAACAAGAAAAATACTTTTCTAGAAGAATGAGCATGAGACAAAAAGAGATAATAAATGTTTGTTTGTTTGTTTGTTTGTTTATGGTACTGGGGAGTTGGTCCCAGGGCTTTGTGCATAGTTTTGTAAGCTCTCTACCACTGAGCCACATCCCCAGTCATTTTTTACATTTTGTTTTGAGTTAGGGTCTTACTGAGTTGCGCAGGCTGTCTCTGGCTTCACACTCACAATCCTCCAGCCTATGTCTCCAAAATTGCTGGGATTATAGGTGTGTGCCATCAAGCATGGCATAAACAAGATTTTTAAATAGTCAATTAGTATAAAGAAAAAATCCAACCTCACAAGTGATAAAAGAAATCCAATGTAAAACAATAATAAATATGGGAAGAGTTTTTAAAATGACTAATGTACAATATTGGCACAGCTGGTAGAGTACAACACTGTAGAAGGTATCAGAAGTGCTAACAAATACATTTTCCTTTGTGGGGAAAAAAACCCTCTCCATTTCTCGTTGTTTATCTTATGGAGAAAAAATGTGCATGAATACAAATATTTATCTATAAGGATCTTCATAATTGATTTGTTCCTAATGGTAAAAATAATATAAACAACCTAAATTTAGAACTTTATCAAAATGGAAAAATGTTCATCATATGATAAGTGGTTATGTATATGATATAAGCCCATTTTAATTTTTAAAAATGTATTCCTTTGAAAAAAAAGTGTTACCAGGCACTATGGCTCACGCCTGTAATCCCAGCAAGTTGGGAGGGAGATGCAGTAGGATCACCGGTTCGATGCCAAAGGCAGCTTGCATAACTTAGTGAGACCCTGTCTCAAGATCGAAAGTTTAAAATTGGGCCAGGAGTGCAGCCCAGTGGTAGAGCACTTGCAAAGTACATGAGAAGCCCTGAGTTCAACCTGAAAGTACTGCAAATGGAAAAAGGAAAGAAAAAGAACAGCAAAAGAGTGTTACCAGTAGATCTTTAGGCAAAAGGATTCTTCCCTCTTCCTTAGACATTTCTGTATCTTCCAGATTTTTAAACTGTACTACTTACATAATTTGGAAAACTTGGGTATTATTCTCCCCATTTCACAGATGAGGAAACTGAGATGCACTCAGAGCAGGTGACTCATCTTTCTTGTAGCTAGTAACTTGTGAAGCTAAATTGGTTCTTCTAACCCCAGATCAGGGGTTCCCATCATGCTGCCTCTGGGAGTCTCTCCAACCCCACCTGGCCCCTCTGCCCTCTGGCTGGTGGGCACACTGGCTTGAGCAAGTGTCACAAACCAGTGCGTCCTTGATACCAGCTGGGTCCCAGAGCCTGGTGCCCTGAGATGCAGGCTCCATCAGACCTGCAGAGGGGCAGGCGCAGCTCAGACTCTGGGCTGGAGAGGAGGGGACCTGGGCAGCTCACTCACCTCCAGAATCACCACCTGCCCGCTCATCTCCTGGCTCACGTACCACTTGTCCATGTCCAAGCCCACCGCGAACAAGGTGGGGGCTGAAACAGGCACAGAGCAGCTCCCTCAGGGAGGTGGCTGGACAGCAGGGTCTCCTGGGGTTTTGAGGACCTGCCCTGTCACCTCCACGTGCCATGTCCCCAACCAGGTTGTGTCATTCACCTCTCACCATAATGAAATGTTTCACAACCTCCAGGGTAATTTGCCTCAAGGGCCAAGAGAAACAGTGGAGCCAAAGGCAGAAGTGACGAGTGTCTAAAAACATTGTCTTCTCACAGACAGCTGCTGATACACAGCGTAAAGCAAAAGCCTCATTTCTGTTTCTGTTTGTTTTGTTTTGTTTTGTTTTGGAGAGAGGATCTCATTTGAAAGCAGCTCAGGCTGCTTTCAAACTCTCAATCCTCCTGCCTCAGCCTCCCGAGTGCTAGGATTACAGGCAAGTGCCACCAAACTGGGCCACAAGCAACACCTTAAAGCAAGTGGTACAGATTCTTGACACATCCCCCCTCACCCACTGCAGGCCAGAAAATTCCCATTCAGGTCCATGAATGGAGCCTCCTCCATGGCTGGGACAATTGTTCAGCTTTAGGACTGAGGGAGAATTCCAGTATAATATTTAAAGGTACAAGGCATTTTTTGAGATATCACTTATATACTGTATACTTCATCCTTTCAAAGTATATAATTCAGTGGTTTTTAGTGCATTCAGAAAATTGGAAGCATTTCCTAATGATCAAAGAGCACGGCCTTCAGTATGGATTGTGCCTCAACATCAACAAAACAAAAATCCTTACAACTGGGTCAGTAAGCAACTTCATGATAAATGGAGAAAAGATTGATGTTGCCCAAGATTTTGCTTTATTTGGATCTACATTCAACACCCACAGAAGCAGCAGTCAAGAAACCAAAAGATGCATTGCATTGGGAAAAGCTATTTCAAAGACCTCTTTAAAGTGTTGAAAATCAAAGATGTCACATTGAAGATAAAGGTGCACGTGACTCATGCCATGGTATTTTCAGTCTCATCATATGCTAGTGAAAACTAGACGTCGAATAAGGGAGACAGGAGAAGAGTTGATGCTATTGGATTATAGTGCTGAAGAGGAATATTGAATGTACCCATAGACTGCCAAGAGAACCAACAGATTCATCCTAGAAGAGGTGAAGCCATAGTGCCCCTTGGAAGCAAGGGTGACTAGACTTTGTCTTATGTATTTTGGACATGTTGTCAGGAGGGAGAAGGGCATCATGTTTGGGAGAGCGGCAGGTCAACAACAACAACAAAAAAAAAAAAAAAAAAAAAAGAAAAGAAAGAAAGAAAAAAGAAAAAGGGACTCCCAACTAGACGGGTTGACACAGTGACTGCAACAATGGACTTAAACATAAAAATGATCGTGTGCCTGGCACAGAGTCAAGGAGTGTTTTGTTCTATTGTACATAGGGTCACTATGAGTCAAACCTGACTTGATGGCACCTACCAACTACAGCAGCAACATATTTCATCTTTAAAGTATACAATCCAGTGTTTTTTAGTGTATTCACAAGGCTGTGCAACCATCTAGCTAGCTCCAGAACATTTTCAGCACCCCCAAAGGAAACCCTGTGCCCATGAGCAATCACTACTCATTCCTCTCCCCTCAGCTCCAGGCAATCACACAGTACCTTTCTGTTTCTATGAATTTGCTTACTGTGGACGTTTCATCTACAGATGCTTCTTGACTTACAATGGGGTTACATTCCCAATAAGGCTATTGTAAGTTGAAAACATCATTAAGTCCCAAATGCATTGAACTCGCCCACCCTATGGAACATGCCAGCTCAGCAGCGAAGCTCACTGTGGGGCGTTGATTGTTTTCCCTTGTGATCGCCAGGCTCAGCAGGAGCTGTGGTTGGCCACTCCTGCCCAGAATCACGACAGGGAACTCTATCATGTGTCACAAGGCTGGAAAAGATCCATATTCACACTCTGTGGATTCTGACATCAGAAGTGGGGTCCAGCTTGCTGCTAGGTCCAAGTCCTGCATGGTAGCTCCCTCCAGCCTGTTTTTTTTTTTTTTTTTTTTTTTTCTTGTGGCCAGAGAGCAGCCCCACCCACACCTCCCTCTCTCCAGAAAGCCTGCCCCTTCCTGCTGGAATTCAAGTCTCTACCTCAGGGTGACTGGCAAGGCCCATTCTTTGCCAGGTGCCCAAGACACTGGTTCCTGGACTCAGACTGGGCTTTCCTCGATTCCTCACTTCTAAAATGAGGACAGTGTTGCTTGGCTCACAGAGTTGATGTTGAAATGACACCACCTGTTGTCACCCACGTGGAGACTGCTCTCTGCCCTGCCTGTTGGTTCTTCACTTTCTACTCCTATGGTTTTATCAGGTCCCTCTTTAAACAGGGCAGGCTACCTTTCACCTCCAATGAAGTCCTGGAAGTCCCTGTCATCACGCCTCTATGGGTCCCATGGTTTACCTACCACCCAACTTGTCCACAGCAACTGCCCTTGCTTCATCACAGCTGTTGGGGCACGTGGCTTCAGGACTGAGGAGAAGACTTTCCAGGCCCAGACTCAAGCAGGTGGATGCGCAACTCTGAGCTGAGTGACACCTGGCTTGGGGCCCAGGGTGAGGCAAGGGGAGACTCCTAGCTATGTCTGTTCCCACCACCCATATCACTCTGTGTGCCTGGGGCCTAGCACACAGTAGGTACTTGTCTTAGTCTGGGTTTCCTGGAGGCAAACCCTCAGTCAGGGAGCCCAGAACAAGGAGTTTATTTGGGAGGCAACCCCAAGAAACAAAAGTAGGAGAATGAAGAAGGGAGATGAAGAATGAGAGGTGGCCGTACAGGGAGGGTGATCAAGGAAGTAAAGCACCTTGTCCCAATGGGGGCTTCTAGGGGACAGTGCTGAACCCCCCCCCCTTGCTTTCCCACCTGAAAGGGAGGGAGCTGGGGTATTGATACACCAATTCTGGACAGTCCTGGGTTGAGTGCATTATTGCAAAGTGATGAAAACTTTCTGAGATGGGGCCTCATTGGAAGAAGTAGGTCACTGGGGATATGTCCTTGGGGGCTAGATCTTGTCCTGGGCCCCTCCATCTGTCTCTCTGCTTCCTGCCTGCAGTGAGGAAGTAGCCTGTTATCACTCAATTGCTATCGGGCCTCAGCACACTACTTCCTCTTCCAGGCTCTGTCAGATGGAGAGTGTGTTAGACTTTCGTTACTGTGACAAATGCGTTGAACCTGAGTTTTACCTGAGTAAAACAACTTAAAGGGAGGAATTACTCATTTGACCCATGGTTTTGGAGGCTTTGATCCAAGGTCAGCTGGATCAATTGCTTTGGGTCTGAGGTGAGGCACAATCACCATGGTGGTGGAAGCATGCAGCAGAAGTTCTTACTTCATTGTGGGCAGGAAGAAGAGAGACAGATGGAGAAGGGCCCAAGACAAGATCTAGCCCCAGGGATGTCCCCCCAGTGACCTTCTTCCTCCAATAGGGTGTTATGGTTTGAGTATGAAATGTCCCCCACAGGCTCAGGTGTTGAACACTTGGCTCCCAGCTGATGGTACTATTTTGGAAGGTGGGGCCTTGCTGGAGGAAGCAGATCCCTGAGGTCTCAGCCTTGAAGGTCATGCCTAGTCCCTGAACCCTTCCTCCTTCCTTGCTTCCTGTCAACCATGAGGTGAAGAATCTTCTCCACCACATGATCTGGCTGCCATGATGTTCTGCCCAAGCACACGGGGCCAAGAAACCTTGGACTGGACCCTCTGAAACTGTGAGCTAAAATAAATCCTTCCCCCTCCTTAGGCTGATCGTCAGGTGTTTTGGCACAGAGATACAAAAATCTGTCTAACACAGGAAATGGATAGCCCAACCCTCACCTCCCTCAAGTCTTCTTTCAAATGTCTCAAGGTCCTTTCTGGTTTATTTAGTTGGAAGTGAAATCTCCCACCTCACTGTCATCTTCCCCCTGCCCAGCTACTTTGATGATGTCACAGGTCCTCTCCATGGGCTCCTTGAGGGTCTGGTTCATCAATGTACATTCCCACCCTGGCACCCACTGTGGTACACTATATACAATAGGAACTCAATAAGAGCTTACCAAAGATGGGTTATGTCTACAGCTGTTACCACCCTGGTATCTGATCTCATCAGATCTTGGAAGGTAAACAGATTTGGGCCTGGTTAGTACTTGGATGGGAGACCATCTGGGAATACTGGGTGCTGTAGGTTTGGGAAAAGGGCCTGGCAACCCACTCCTGAAACAATCAGCCATCGAAAACACTATAAATAGCAGAGAAGCACTGACAATAGTGCCAGACACAGCACAGCATTGGGTAGTGTTTCACCTGAGGTCACTATGAGTCAGACTTGACTCAACACCACCTAACAACAAAGACAGGTTGGCAAGGGAAGCTGGGAAGGACTATCTCCTCTTTCTGTTTTCCCTATCTCTTCCTGATGCCCATGAGTGGTTCCTAACCTGCCTGAGGCCTGCCTACTCTTCAGAGCAGGCACCACTAGCCTTCCTGCCTCTTTCCATCCTTGTCACATCTGCCAGACCTGTGTCCCATCCCAGTGTACAAGGCTTCCACTCAGTAAGCCTATTCATGCACATGGGCATGTTGGCAAATGTGTTACCCTTCCCAGGGAGACAGTGCTCTGGTCAGTTACAAGTCTTCTGACATTTATTTAAAACCTACCATCTGCCAATTCCTCCATGTGTCTGTCAGCTTTTTGTGCTGTGGAAGCTTGTATATTACTTTGAGGTGGAAAGCTATGTTGTTTGTTGTTGTTAGGTGCCGTCAAGTCATATCCTACTCATAGTGACCCTCCTTGGGTATTCAGTTGCCTCAGGAGTGGATTGCCACCTTCTCCCATTTTTGCAGTGCTGGGAATCGAATCCAGGACCTCAAAGACTGCAGAGCAGTGCTCTTCAACTGTGCTAAATCCTAGCTCCTGGAAGCTATACCACCAGTATTTTAGATACCAGCAGGGCCACCCATGGTGAACAGTTTTCAGCTGAGTTTCCAGACTAATACAGATTAGGGAGAAGGACTTGGCAGCCCTCTCCCCCAAAAATTAGACATTGAAAACACTATGAATAGCAGGGAAGCACTGTCAAATATAGTGCCAGAAAATGAGCCCCCCCAGGCTGGAAGACATTTAAGAGATGACTGAGGAAGAGTTATGTTCTCAAAGTACAGTTGATCTTAATGACTATAATGGAGTAAATCCCCTGGAACCTCTTTTTGCTAATATGGCATAACTCAACATGAGAAGAAACATAGTGTCTGCAACAATGAATTCAAACATAAAAAGATCATATGCATGGTACAGTGTCGGGTAGTGTTTCGTTCTGTTGTATCTAGAGTCCCTATGAGTTGGATTCGACTCAATGGCACCTAACAACAACATCATGTGTCAATTACTGATCTAGACATAGATGTGAATTGTGCCACCAATGCCCAGTGCCCATCCTGGAGGAGCTCACAGCTAAGGGCTTACAGACACTAACATCAACAGTTGCATTCTGGGACAGCAAAGCCAAAATCCAGAAGCCTGAAGAGATGTGGGAGCCTGGCTCCCTAAACTGGCCAAGGGCTGTATATTAGTTACTTTTCATCAAATACCTGACATAGACAACTTAAAGGAGGAAAGATTTATTTCAGCTCATGGTTTCAGAGGGTTCAGACCATAATAACTTGGCCCCATGCACTTGGGAGAACATCATGGCAGCAGGAGCTGTTCTTCACTTCTTGGCAGAAAGGAAAGGGCCAAGGCAAGATATAGGCTCTCAGGGACACACCCTTAGTGATTACTTCCTCCACCTAGGTCCCACCTCCTACTCTATACCATTTCCCAATAGCATCATCATATTATAAATCCACTAAGGGAGCCCAACATGGTGGTTGACACCTGTAATCCCAGCGACTCAGGAGGCAGAGACAGGATGATCGCAAGTCTGAGGCCAGAGGCAGCCAGCATAACTTAGCGAGACCCTGTCTCAAAATAAATAATAATAATAATAATGGGCTGGGGGTGCAGCTCAGGGCAAAATATGTGTGAGGTCCTGGGTTCAACCCCTAAGTAAGCACACATACACACAAAAATCCATCAAGGGATTAACCCATTTGTTAAGACAGAGCCTTCATGATCTTTGGTCTCTAGAGGCATCCTCACAGACAAATCCAGAGGTGTGCTTCACTAATCTAGGCATTTCTTTTTTCTTTTACTTTTATTTTCTTTCTTTCTTTCTTTCTTTCTTTCTTTCTTTCTTTCTTTATTTCTTTTTTTGTGGTACTTGGGACTGAACCTCTGGTCCTCACACATTCTAGACAAACACTCTACCACTGAGCTACACCATCAGCCCTCTTTTTTATTTTGTAGTTGGAGATGTTGTTGTTGTTAGGTGCCATCAAGTCGAGTCTGACTCATAGTGACCCTCATAGGGTTTTCAATGGCTGACTGTTTCGGAATTGCCTTGGGAGTGATTGCCAGGTCCTTCTCCCGTTTTTGTGGTCCTGGGAATTGAACTTGGGACCTCAGAGACTGCAGCACAGCGCTCTACCAACTGAGCTAAATCCCAGCCCCCATAGTTGGAGACAGGGTTCATAAATTTATGCAGGCTGCCTCTGGCCTCGAACTCACAGTCCTCCTGCCTCAGCCTCCCATGTCGCTGGGATTACAGGCATGTGCCACAGCACCTGGTTCATTTCAGTTCTAGTAAGAAGACCAGACACATTGGGTTAAGGCTTACCAAATGACCTCATCTCTACTCGATGGCATCTCCAAAGACCCTATTTCCAAATAAGGTCCCAGGCAGAGGATACCAGGGCCTAGGACTTCAACATATCTTTTGGGAGTGTACACATCATCCCATACCACAGAGGAACAGGTGGTCTCACTGACTGCTTTGAATTTCACACATCTGGTCAGAGGATCCCTGGTGACTGCTAGGGGCCCTACAAGGAATGTTGGAGCAGGGCAAGGTCAAACTCAGCACCATGGTGCCTTCTGTTGCCCCCGTGCAGCAGAAGCAATTTGGTTCCTGCAGACAACAATCAACAGAGTCCCTTAGAGACTCTGTAATTTTTCAGCTGTGCAAAGGATGTAGGTCTTAAGACTGTGGAGGTGAACCAAAATGGTGCCAAGGGTTCAGAGGCCTCAAGCCCTGCCCAAGTTTTTATCCTGCTTCCTTCCAGGCTGCCTGGTTCTGTGACCCTGGGCTGGTTGCTTAGCCTTTCTGCATCTCCACAAATTCCTTGAAGATGCAAATGGGATCTCTCATGTTCCCATTTAGCACAGAGTAGTTGCCCAGAACCCAGCAACTACTTTTTAAATGTTAATTATATCAATAAATGAGTTAATGACTGCAATGATCTTACAATCAGCCTGGCAGACGGTATATACCAAAGAAGTAACTTATATTCCTGGCACTGGCTGTCTGCTGGATTTCCTTTCTTGGGATCTGTTGTTGTTGTTGTTAGCCATCAAGTCGTGCCTGACTCATAGCGACCCTCACAGGGTTTTCAATGGCAGATTGTTTCGGGATTGCCTTGGGAGTGGGTTGCCACGTCCTGCTCCCATTTTTGCGGTGCTGGGAATTGAACTCAGGACCTCAGAGACTGCAGTGCAGCACTCTACCAACTGAGCTAAATCCCAGCCCTCTGGGATCCGTAGGAGGCTAGAAATGCCAATCACAATAATAGTAATGTAATAACATATAATAATATTACTGGCATTTGTAGGCCCTTCGGGGTCCAAGGAGATATAATTGTGAAATTCATTAAACCAAGGATATTATCATATTGTAGACAATCACATCTATCTTTGATTAATAAACATGGGAGAAAATATCTCACAGATGCCTGGTCACTGAAGTGTCCCAGGGCTCTGCCAGGGATGTCAGGGGAGGACAAGACCAAACTCAGCACTGTGCGCCCTCTGCTGCCCAGGTGCAGCAAGAGCAGTTGGGCTTCTGCAGGCAACAATCTGCAAAAGCCCTTAAGAGACCCTCATTAACCTTGTTTCCTAAGAATAGTCTTAACTTTTGTCAGTTTTTTGCTTCGTTAATTTCTTTCTGTGATTTAAATAAATCCTTCAAGGATGAGCCACAAAGAACATCATTTCATAAGAATACATGGAGGTGCAGGAAGCTGCTCCGGGGGGTTGGTGGGGTCAAACTTTCTTACCCAGGACTGACGGAGTTTCCTGGAATGTGAGACTTTCAGTGCTAAGACCAGGACAGTCTCCCAAAACTAGGGCAATTGGTCACCCTCATTCCTCCCATCCTGCTTGGGGGTGGGAAGCACACTCTTGGGAGTCAGGATTAACCCATGCCCAGTCAGGACTGACTGATCTTGATTTGAGCTCTGGCTTGGCACTAATTAGCTGTGTGACTTTGGACAGGTCACTTAACATCTCTGAACTTTGGTTTCAAAAGCTGGGAGGTTGTAGATACATAGGTAAGGTGTGTAAACACTTGGCCTGAAGCCTGACACAGTAAGTCCCCAATAAAAAGTGGTTTGGAGGGCTGGGAATGTACGTAGCTCAACAGTAAAGCACTTGTCTAATGCTGGGTTCAATCCCTAATACCTCAAAAAAAAAAAAAAAAAAAAGTCATTGGGTTGTGGCTTCTGTTATTCTGGTTTGGATGCCAGACCTTAGTTGGAAGCCTGAGAGTTCTGTGCTTTTGAAAGGGTCCCTGTCTCCCATGGGGATGCTGAAGGAGGCAGGGGGATAGAGGCAGGCTTGTCCCCACACCTAACTATGTGTTGGTGGCTTGACATCCATCTTTACCTGTGGAGGTTCCAGACCGACCTAATTGCTGTGTACCCAGGGACAGGATACCCAATATTTTTTGGATTAATTACACCGAAGCCCAGGGTGGAGGGACAGGTGGCTGAGGCAGGCTGGCATGGGCAGAAGTGGCAGGGGTGGGTGGGGACAAGGGTGCTGGCTGGATGCCAGGAAGGAGCTGGCAGAGATGAGGTGAAAGGATACTGAAGCTGGAAAGGATTCAGGGTCCCTGGGAGATGGTTTGAGTCCTAAGTGTTATACATCCTGCAATGGGACCCTAGGGAAATCCCTTCTCTCTCATGATGTCAGTCCCCACATCTGTAAAATGGGACAATAATTGTGCCTGACTCAATGGGTTACCATGCAGATTAATGAGCTGATGTAAGAAGCCTTTACCCTAGGCCCAGGGCCTGGTACCCAGTGCCCTACTGAATGCTCCCAACCTTCCTGTGACATACACACACACACACCTCTCTCTCTCTCTCTCCCCACCCCCCTTCCCTCCAACTGTTCTGATCTGGCCACATCTTCCACTCACCAGTTCCCTGCTCAAGTCCCACTACTTACTTGCTGTGTGATCTTGGCCCAGTGATTTTCCCTTTCTGAGCTCCTTTCCTCACCTGACAGCCCCCGGGTGGCTGGGTTTTGGTGAAAATGAGTTGAGTTCATGCCCACAAAGCACTTAGCTTTGTGCCAGGCACATAATCAGCGCCTACACAAGCTCACCCTCCCCCTTCCCATCGTGCAGGCCTTGGAAACTCCAGGGAGCCCCTGAACCACCTGTCCCCATGGGGCTCTGTCCCAGCGACACCCTCACAGGCTCCACTGTGCTCTCTTGCCCACACCCCTCCCACACTCCAGGGCCCCTCCAGTCACTACACTGAGGCCAATTAACAAAAACACAACATCAAATTCCTTTACTTCTGAGGTCTCCCCTTTAAGGGGAAGCCGAAAATGGAGGGAAAGGGGTTTAATAAAAAATGGCATAATTAGTCAAATACTGATCTCAGTTGGGCCCTGTCTGTGTGCACTGGGCCCAGTCCTGGACAGTGATATTCCCATGAGAGCCCCCACCACACCCTGGGGTGGAGGGTGGGCACCAGGAGGGGCCAGGGGAGGCCGATGCTAGCGGGTCCCCGCCCAGGCCCTCCACATCGAGGGAGCGGGCAAGGTCACCCACCAGGCGGCACCATGTCACCACCGCAGAAACTCCCGAATGAGCTTCCAGAGCTTGATGACCCAGAGGTTGACGCCGAGGTCCATCAGGTACTGGATCTCGGGCGTGAGCATGCGCCGGCAGAGCTGCTGGTGCCGCCGCCCGATGCTCTTCTTGAGGTTGTAGCCCAGAATGGACTTGGCGCCCAGCGGCTGCCAGGGTTGCATGGCCGAGTCCTTGATGGCCGCGGCGTCCACGGGCCTGCCGCCGTCGATGCAGATGCGGCGCATGCGCTCGTTGGCGCGCCGCAGGGCGGCCACCTCGCGGGCCATGCGCTCGCGCCCAAAGGCCTCCACTTTGCGCCAGAAGCTGGCGTTGAAGTGGCGGTAGAGGCGCGCGTCCAGCATGTTCCAGGCGGTGGCGCGGCGGTACAGCTCCCCCGAGAGCCGCGGCACTGGCGAGTCGCGGCGGGCGTTGAGCTTGAAGTACAGTACGTCCTCCAGCTCCCAGCACAGGAGCTCCTTCAGCAGCACCAGCGACTCGTCGAAGTACTCCTGCAGGAGCACCAGGTGGAAGCGGCGCTCCACCTCCAGGATGTGCTCCTGCACCCGCGGGCTGCCCGGGTCCAGGCCGCTGTCGTAGCCCAGATCGAAGAACAGCAGGTTGCGGAGGTAGTGCGCATTGTAGCCGTTGGGGTCGTAGTAGCGATCGGGGTCCTGCAGGAACTCGGCCAGCTTGTCGTGGCCCGACAGCTTCCACGTGAGCGGCACCACGGCCCCGAAGTAGTGGAAGGAGGACTCGAAGAGGCGCGCGGGGTCGCGGAGCACCGTGATGAAGGTGGCGTTGGGCGGCACCAGGCCCCGCACCTCGTCGTACTGGAAGCGCATGTGATTGCAGATGATGTTGAAGCAGGCGCCAGGCCTGTAGTCCCGCACCAGGTGGCGCGCGAAGAAGGCCGGGTAGTCGAAGTCGTTGCGGCCTTTGGGGAAGGCGAACCGTAGCCCGTGCTTCTGGCCGAATCGGAGCAGGATGTTGATGAGAGTGCTGCTGGCGGTCTTGTGCGTCTTCATGAACACGATGTCGCGGCGTGGCAGGCACCCTTCGGCCGAGCCGTTGCCAGGAGGCACCGCCTGTGGCTCACTAGGCGCTGGGGAGCAGGGCTCTGCTGCCTCCGTGCTCCTGTGGAGACATGGAGTGGGGGAGTTGGGGAGAGCGTCAGGGGCTTGCTGGGGCCTGAGGACTCAGGACCCTGGGCTCTTTGGTCGAAGACACAGGGTTGCTGATGACAGTACTGGAAAGGGAGCTGGGATGGTGGCCCTGGGTGGCACTGGGTCCAGGCAGGTGGCCTGAGCTGAAGATTTGGTTTCTCTTGTCTTAGTTTTCTTATCTGCTAAATGGGGAAAATACAGGCCCTACTCGTGGTGTTGGAGCTGGGGTTTAGCTTAGTTGGTAGAGCACTTGCTCTGTGTGCCCTGAGGCCCTGGGTTCAATCCCCAGCACCACAAAAAAGGGAAAGGACCTGGCAACCCAATCAAGAAACAATCAGCCATCAAAAACCCTGTGAATAGCAGAGAAGCACTGACATAGTGCTGGGCATTGCACAGTGTTGGAGGTGTATTCAATTCTGATGTACATTGGGTCGCTATGAGTCAGATGTGACTGGACAGCACCTAACAACAACAATATGGTGTCCATGGGAGGTCCAAATGAGTCCAGGTTTGCAGGCTTTCAACTCATTCACAACCACTGTGTCCTACACTTATTGCAAAAAAGTGTTAAATTGGATCACACGAGATTGCCATTTTGTAGGCCAAAAGTGGTCAGATTTTGACAATTTCCTCCAGTGTAACTTAATACCACCAACTACAGGCACAGGCCCTGTCAGGTCTACTCAGAACAGCCCCATGAGGAGGTGGGAGAGCCTAGTGGTTAGAAGTCAGTTTACATCCAGGCCCTGTTCCAGCTGAGTGCATTTGGACAAGTCATCTCCCCACCACGGCCCTTTTGGAGTCTTACATGATGATTGTCTGGACCCTGGACACAGACAATGTTCTGTGATTCTTCTGTTCCATTACATGTTGTTGTTGTTAGGTGCCACTGAGTCGGTGTCTGACTCATAGTGACCCTACGTACAACAGGCAAAACTGTATTGTCAGTGCTTCTCTGCTATTCATAGGGTTTTCAATGGCTGATTGTTTTTTGGGAGTGGGTTGCCAGGTCCTTCTCCCAAGCCTACAGTACCTGGTGTTCCCAGGTGGTCTCCCATCCAAGTACTAACCAGGCCCAATCCTGCTTAGCTTCTGAGATCTGATGGGATCAGAAGTCACAGTGGTACCGCTGCAAGCATTCTGTGACCTGGGCTCTTGTTATTATGCCCACATTCCAGATGAGCACACTGAGGCTGGGGTTACATCGTGAGTTCCGCTCTCAGCAGTGGACCATCTGCCAGACACAGCACGGTGCCGGGCTTAGGGTAGCTGCTCAGGAGGTAGCTTGGGTCATCGGAGCAGGTACTGCAGGAATTATGGCTCTGTTAGGGAGCAGCCTCCCGCACCCCCACCTCTTGGTCCCCAACAGGGCCACTCACGTGGAGGCCAGGCTGGGGTGCAGCGGGGGGATGGCGTAGGAGTACAGCAGCAGCAGGAAGCTGGTGAACAGAGCCCCCAGCACCAGCCCCTTGGCCATAGACTCCCAGCGCTTCTTCAGCAGTGGCATCTTGGGCTCCTGTCGGGGGAGCAGAGTGGGGCAAGAGTCAGGAGGCTGGCCAGAGGGTCCATGTGGCTTTGCGGGGCCCGGCAGCAGGGAGCTGCCTGTGTCTGCTCTGTGGACCCCCAGCAGAGTCCAGACAGGGGCAGAGAGGCACTGGAGAGACAGGAGAACACACAGCGAGAGACAATGGACTTCACTCCAAGAGAGGGGCAAAAGGCTGGGGTTCTGCCATGTAGTTCTGTTTTACATTTTACCTGGACAAGAAGGCTCACTATCTCATTTGTAGATCTTTTGGGGCTTCCTAATGAAATACTACGTAAAAAGGATGAGAAGATCCCCTCCTAGTGCCCTGCGAGCCCCAGGCCTGGGCTAGGTGTTCTGCAGGGAAGGCCAGGACTTCTCTAGAACCGGAATCCTTTACATTTCAGAAGGCCCAGCCAGCCCTGTCTGTTGCCTGTGCCACCCTCCCAGCTGTGCAGTGAGGGGCCAAGGCTCCCTCTCTCCTCACTGGCCCCAGTGCCCTGCCGTCTATATGGGTGGCAGATGGAGAAACTGAGGCTGGGAAGAAGCAGGTTCAGGTCAGGAAGCCAGCACCCCCCCCTTCAATCTCCTCTCTGACTGCCATCAGGTAAGGAGCCCAGTTACATTTGAATTTCAGGCAATCAAATTTTTTTAGTGGTGTAAATGCCAAATATTACATGGGATATACTTTTGCTAAAAATTACTCAGTCTTCAATTTTAACAGGATGTCTTGGGGTTTTGTTGTTGTTACTTGTTTGTTTGTTTACAAGGAGATTTGGTCTGAATGTGCAGCCCTATTTACAGAGGATGGGGACATGGGCTGTAATAGGTACAACTCGGACTGAGGAAATGGGGTCCAGGCGAGAGCCTGCCTTTGAGAGGGGGCCACCCTTCCACTTTGCCCTTGTCTGCAGAGCCAGGACCTGAAACTTTCCACTCTTGTTCCAGCTAGTGGTCCCGAGCCCCGGAGGCTGCAAGAAGTCACGTGTACGGCTCTGTGACTACACACATGGCACATTACCAGGTCCCTGGGGGCAGAAGCCAGGCAGCCCGCCTGGAGGAGGAACCCACACTACCCCCTGGGAAAGTTACCAAGGCAGCCACATCTTGATGGAGAGGGGCCTACTGGGCCCAGTTCCCCTGACCAGGGAGTACCCATTTCTGAGCCCTTGCCTCATGATCTGGAAATTTCTCCTCAGAGGAGAGGACATGAGGAAGCAATTTGCAGAGGAAGAAAGTACAGAAGAGGGAATTTGGGCCTCCCTCATAACAGCGACATCTGCTTGTTCATTCTTTAGGGTAGAACAGGTAGGTGAGGGTTTGGGACAGTTTCCACAGGGCACTGATGGCAGAGGAAGTGCAGGCTTTCTGACCTCTCCCTGTTCCACCCAAACACTTGGACAAGTGTGAGAAATCTCTCATGTGAAGGTGGTCATGGCGGTTTGGTCAAAAACAAATAAATTAGAAATGTCCTCTGTGACCATCAGCAGGAGACCACTACATAAGTCAAAGCCCATTTCCAGGAGCTATCTGCAGATGTTAAGCAATAACAACAACAACAACTCGGGGTGCAGTGGCATGGGCCTGTAATCTCAGTGACTGTGGAGGTAGATGCAGGAGGTTTGCGAGTTCAAGGCCAGAGACAGCTGGCGCAGCTTAGCAAGACCCTATCTCAAGATAAAAAAATTAAAAAAAAGGACTGGGGTGCTGCTCAGTGGTAGAGTGCATGCCTAGCATGCATGAGGCCCTGGATTCAACCCCCAGTACTGCCAAAAACTACATCAACACCACCACCAACAAAAACCACCACCAACAACAAAACCACCACCAACAACAATTCAGAGAATGGTAGCACATGCTATGATCTCAGCACTCTGGAGGCTGAGGCAGGAGGATTGCAAGTTCAAGGCCAGCCTGGGCTACATAGCAAGGCCTTGTCTCAAAAATCCAAGGGCTGCGTATGTAGCTCAGTGCTAGAGAACTTACCTGGCATGTGCAAGGCCCTGGGTTCGAGGATTCCTGGGCTGCCCCTCTCCACATCCCAAGGGACCCCCCTACCCCAGGAGCCCACTCACCAGTGTACTTTCCGGAATGCTGGGAAGACTGAAATGGTGGAGGTCTGTGGCTGGAGGACCAGCAGCAGGGGGCAGACCAGCCTCTCAAACAGCCAATCAGGAACCACCTAGCCCCACCCAGTACAATTCCCCTCCCCCGCTTCACTGGCTCACTTGTTCATCTCTGCATTCGCCTGTCTGGGTTTCCTTACGTTTTGCAGGGCCCCTGCATGTGCCGGGCTCTGTTGACTGCCGAATCTTAAACCCCTGTACCCTCTGATTCTACTTTTGAGCCAGTGCTAAGAGCCAGGCCTAGGGGAGGAGCTTCTCCCTAGCACTAAGCTGACCCTACTCAGCTCCCACTCAGCAGATGCTGCTCCCTCGACCTCATGTTCCCCCTCATTTGGTAAGTGGGGAGACTGAGGCTCCTAGAGGTGACCTGACTTGCCTAGGGTCACTCAGCAATGCAGGGGTAGGGCAGGAATTCCAGCCCAGGTATGCAGACAACCAATGTGTAGCTTCCTGTTTTATATACCGCAGCTCCTGCCTGGAATATCTCAAACCCACAGGAAAGAAGCGGGAGTCACAGCAGAAAGTCACTACCAAAGGCCAAGGCACAGTGAGGGACTCTGTCTCAGGAGCACAGCAGGGCCAGGGTGAGGGGAGGAGAAGCAGAGGGGTCTATGGTGGCTCATCCTTCTGAGGCTGGTCAGCAATTCCCTACCTGGCCTCTGTGAATTTGGCCACAAAGCCTACCCTCTCTGAGCTCCAGTCTCCTCATTCATGCAGTGGGCACACAACAGCAAGGGCAGGGCAGGCAGGGTCATTTGTGATCATGGGCAGTGCCTCTGGGGAAACTGAGGCTCAGAAAGGGGCTGGTTGGTGGCCAAGATCCTGGTTTAACTGAGACCGGAGTCTGTGAGATGCTTTTGTTTGGTCTGTTGGGGGTTCTTTTTGTTTGTTTGTTTTGTTTGCAGTACTCGGGGACTGAACCCAAGGCCTCTACCACTGAGCTGCACCCCCAGCCCCTTTTAAATTTTTTATCTTGAGATGGGCTCTCGCTAAGTTACACAGGTTGCCTTTGGCCTCAAACTTGCCATCCTCCTGCCTCTGCCTCCCGAGTTGCTGGGATTACAGGTGTGTGCCACTACACTTTTTTTTTTTTTTTTTGTGTGTGTGTGTGTCTGTGTGTGTGTGTATGTGTGTGACAAGGTCTCTTTATGTAGCCCCAGGCTGGCCACAAACTCTCAATTTTCCTGCCTCAACCTCCCAAGTACTGGGATGACAAGCATGCACCAGCACACTCACAGCCATGAGATTCTAATGAAAGAATGCATGCACCCAGGTGACCCATATTAATTATTAATAGTGATGATAATTAACCATTCACCAAGGCCCAGACATGGTTCCCAGGCCTGGGCGTGCAGAAGAAAATGTCTCCTCTGTACCCAACTGTGGGTGACTCATCCCTGGCACCTGGTGAATGTTTGATCAAAGACTCCCTGTGGCCCTTGGCAGATTATGGCAGGGCTGGTGCAGCCCAGGCACAGAGCAGGGACTGCAAGATATGCCAAGCAGCCACCGCCTCATCAGGAATCACACGGGAGCTAGCCCATGTGTGAGAAAGACATATAGGTGGGAATCATGCATGTGAGCCACATGGACACAAAAGCCTCCACGAGTGAGAGTGCAACATAGAAGTCATATGTGAGGGCCTGGTGCAGTGGCACACACCTGTAATCCCAGCAACTCGGGAGGCTGAGGCAGGAGGATCGAAAGTTTGAGGTCAGAGGCAGTCTGTGTAATTTAGTGAGACCCTGTCTCAAAAAATAAAAAGGGTCTGGGCACAGTGGCACATGCCTGTAATCCTGATGACTTGGGAGGCAGTGGCAGGAGGATCACAGATTTGGGGGCAGCCTGCGTAACTTAGTAAGACCGTGTCTCAAGTTAAAAAATAAAAAAGGGGCTGGGGGTGCAGCTCAGTGGTATAGCACTTAGTTAGCGTGCTTGAGGCCCTGGGTTCATCCCCTGGTATCACACACACACACACACACACACACACACACACACACACACACACGTCATAGATGACAGTATGTGTGTACAAGAACACGTGTGTGAGAGTCAGGCATGTGAAAGCCAGCATCCTAGGTCTGGGGTCCTGGCTTTAATCCCAGCTCTGTGCCAGGCACCTCTATTCCCAGTGACTCAGGAGGCTGAGGCAAGAGGATAGCAGATTTGACGCCGGAGGTAAACTTAGTGAGACTACCTCAAACTAAAAAAGGGTTTGGGGAGTGGCTCTGTGGTGGAGCAGTTGCCTAGCATGGGCCAAGGCTCATAGAGGACAGGGGCACCCTCAAAGTCAGACAGCAGAGCAGCAGCGGAGATAGGACTAGAACCTGGGTCTCCCATCTCCTGTGCCCATAGTGGTGACAGACCCAGGCACTCAGGAGGGCCGGTTCCCTCTCTAGCCCCCTCATCTATCCCTGCCCTTGTGGGTTACCCCAGCCGTATTCGCTTCCATCACTAGCACCAGGACAGGCACACCATCCTTCCATTCAGCTAGGACCCTCTGGGGACCAACGGACAAGTGGGACTCATCACCCCCCGCCCCCCACACACCTCCTGCACACAGGGAACCCAAGCCAGACAAAGGTAAAATCTCCAGCCAAGAGCATCCCCTGCTGGGGGACCCCTGTGCACAGGCAGAGGGGACACACTCACCTCCAGCTGTGCCTGGCTGTCCCTTCCCTCTCCCAGGCTGGGCCACATCCAACTGCCAGGCTGCTTCTGTGGTCACTGGGAGACGGGAATGCTCCAATGACATCCAGCAGCAGGCAGGCTGGCTCCCTCCCACCCCAGTGGGTGTGAATATTTATGAGTTCCCTCCCCAGGGATAGCAAGTGGCATACCCCATCCTGCAGGTGGTGCCATGGCCTTGTGACCCCCCGAACCCTGCTGGACAGCCCTGGGCCTTTCTCTGGATCCCAACACCCAGGCAGCTCCTTCATTCAAGAGCTCAGCAAAGTTCCAGGTGTCCTTGGGCCAAGGACACAGCGACTGCAGAACCCTGCAGAGAGCTCAGGGGAGGCTGGAAGAATGGGGGAGGGAAAAAGAGAGGGGAGGCTGATGGAGCCATGAACCGCACCTCACTCAAGCCTTCAGGCTATCCCCTTGTGCCAAGCAACTCCATTACAGGGAGGGTCACCTAGTAGAGAAGGGACAAAGCCAGAGTCCGAATGCAGATTTGCCAAACTCCAGGACTTTAAGATGCTGAGACTCAACCAGGGACCAAAGTTCACCCCAAATATGCAGGAGCAGGAAGGGGTGAGGAACAAACCGGGCCTGGAAGGCTTCTGGGAAGCAGAGCATCTCTCTGAGCTCCAAGTCTTTCATTGAGTGGATGGGCAGCCCCTGCCTGTCCTGAGGAGTGGGGCCACACGGACACGCGGGACCAGCTTTGCAGATCTGGAGCTGACTGGAGATCCTGACCCCTCCTGGGGCCTTAGTAACAAGAGGCAGTTCTAGGGGCTCTGGCTCTAACTTGCAGGGACTGTTGGCCTCTGCATTGCAATCTTAGGTTGAGGTCTGCTTCCTCTTAGCTTTGTCTCTATACATAGGGGACCCCTGTGTCCAGAACGTGCTCTGTTAGGCAGGTTGACAACATATTAGCAGACCATGAGGAAGGACAGGGGGGTTAACGATGATTTCCACTTCGAGCCACATGTGAGATGGACTTCCCAGGACATTGAAAAGGATACTGTTCTAATGGACCCTACATGGTAATCAAGTTCAATGGTGGCCTGAATGCTCAGGTTATAAACAAAGGTAGGCCATTCCAAGACATGCACATAAAAGCCCATTCTTTGGAATATGCCAAACAAGTCCATTAAGCTACTTTACAAAAGAAAGAGTTTGTGAAAGATTTAGGCTCCATACAGCCTAAATCACAAAAAATTACTAAACAGGAGGCTTTCCTTTCTGCCTGTCTGAGAAGGG
>VMDO01006572.1:54043-99153 GCA_007922755.1 Pedetes capensis
CCTCCTCCTCCTCCTCCTCCTCCTCCTCCTCCTCCTCCTCCTCCCCCTTTTTCTTCCTCCTCCTCTTCTCCTCCTTCTCCTTCTCCTCCTTCTCCTCCTTCTCCTTCTCCTTCTCCTTCTCCTTCTCCTTCTCCTTCTCCTTCTCCTTCTCCTTCTTCTTCTTCTTCTTCTTCTTCTTCTTCTTCTTCTTTTTCTCACTCTCTCTCTCACTCTTTCTCGCTCTCTCTCTTTTCCTTCACCTGAAAGGCATCCTAATCTTAGGCAAATTCACCCAAACAACCAAGGTTTCTCCAAGCTCCTTCTTGTTTATCCAGCTTCTCTAAGTGCCTCAGTTCCCTGGTAACACAGCAGGTGCAAGGCCCTTCTGTCCAGGAGACACAAACTCAACTGCAAGATTAGCTTAGACCTTCATTCTCAGTAGTAGCTCTCAACTCTTGCCTGCCCTCACTCCTTGAAGGTGAACTGTTTTTCACAATAAACCTTGTCTATGTTCAGTGCTATATTTTCTGTGTCCTATCTGAATTGTCTGCAAATGGTCAACCCAAGGACGGAGGTATCACTGCACCTCTCCAGTAATGATGGTACCATCCGGCCCCACTTCTCTGGTAACATCTTTCATTCTCTCTTTAGGACTGATGCCCAGATCCCCATAATAGCCTGGGCAGCAGAACACTAGAGATCCAGGGCATCACCATTAATTAGTAATGATCAATGTTGAGATAGTCGGTCATTTATCCCCAGTGAGCATTCTCATAGGTTAAGCATCTGCCAGCTCTTCCCAGAAAATTGCAGGCATCCAACACCAGCTATGAACCTCTTTCCCCCACAAGCCTCACCCAGCCTGAGAGCATCCCCAGATGCTCTCAAAATACTTCAACAGAGCAAACCCTGTTTGCTCTGTTTGCTCTGCAGAGACCTGCTATCTCTGAGTGCTGGAAGCAGGTTTGGGACAGGCTATGGAATAGCTTTATTTTTTCTAATATCCATTGGACTTTCTGCTCGCTAGGCTGAGCTAGCTTTAAGACAGCTTTATGGGATGAATCAGGGCAGAGCTGGCATCAAATATCTGGGACTGGGGTGTGTGAGTGTGGACTCTGGACTAAGAGCATTTGGTGGTGTGTTGGAATTCCCATGCATCACGCATGCACTTTCAAACTCCTCATTAGAAACTGCCTGATATCTTCACCTGACACGGTGGAATGGAGCTCAGGCATCCCAGCAAGAGGTGAGATAGTGGGCAGGGTACAGAGGCAAACAAACCCAAAATGGAACTGTGCCCCCAGCCCCTGTCAGGGGCTCTCTTCCCAGTGTATTGGTGACACCATACTTTGTTTTGTTCTCCCTCCACCAAAAAACAAAACAAACAAACAAACAGAAAACATATAAAGCAGTACATGTTCACTGAAAAATAAAATTCAGAAAACACAAAGTATAAAGAAGACAACGAAGAGACCCATTTTCATAGGTAGCTATCATTAAGGTTTTGGTCCAAGCCTTTGGACTCTTTCTGGCTTTAGATCGATGTAGACCTGGCGTCCCCAATCCCTGGGTCATAAACCAGTACCAGTCAGTGACCTGGTAGGAACCTGGCCACACAACAGAAGGTGAGCAGGGAAAGTCTGAGAAAACCTTCATCTGTATTTATAGCTGCTCCCCGTCGTTCCTATTACCATCTGAGCTCCGCCTCCTGTCAGATCAGTGTCAGCATTAAATTCTCATAGAAGCACAAACTCTACTGTGAAATACACAGGCGAGGGACCTGGGTTCTGTGTTCTTTATGAGGGATTTAGGCTCCGTGCTCCTTATGAGAACCTAATGCCTGATGATCTGAGGGGGAGGTGGGGTGGTGATGCTAGTGCTAGGTTGCAGCTGTAAATTCAAGTTAGCTTCAGCAGAGAGGTTTGACTGCACAGAGACCATAATAATTCAACTGCTCACAGACTCATATCAAAATCCTATCACTGAATGGCAAGTGACAATTAAGTTGCATCTGGTGCCAGGTTTTATAGTGGTAAGTGCATTAATGTAGTTCTATTGTACAGCTGCACTTGGTGGCAGGCTGTGAGCCAGAATCTGACACTTATTTTAGTCTGTGCATGACCAGCCCATTATTTCATTCATCACTCCATCTGCATGTCCTTCCTGCACTGCACACATCTCAGTCAAAGTTTTGGAAGTCCACAGCTAACCATAATCAAAATGAGTAAAAAACAAATATTGCTGGGGCTGCTTTGGAAAGGAGGAAGACCCAAGGATGAGCCAGAAGACTCTAAGGTTGCCAACAAAAAGGAAAGCCGTGTTTAAAAGAAAATGCCAAGATTCCTACTTAAATGATGGGTTCATTGCAAGAGGTGATTCACCAAGCCCATTTTGCCTAATATGTGGCAACTAGCTATCCAAGGAAGCCACGAAGACTTCAAAACTACTTTGCCACATGGGGGCCAGTACTTTGCATTTAAAAAACAAGCCTATAGAGTTTGTTTTGAAAGGAAAAAAAAAAAAAAGAAAAAAGAAACAAAACAAAACAAAACAAAAAAACAGGAACCTGAAGGCCAGAGGCAATTACTGAAGGCCACCACTTCATCAAATGTCTCTGCATGGAGAGCATCACGTTAGAGGCTGACCACATTGCTACAGCTGAGAAGCCCTTCAGGGGCGATAAGGAGTCGACCCTGCCTGCTGCTAAGGATATGTGCTGTGGACTCTTAGGAGAGGCTGAAGTTCAAAAGGTGGCACGTGTTCCTCTTTGCCTAGCACATAACAAGTTAAACTGATGAACAAGCAGAGGATACTGAGGCACAGTTGTTAGAGAGGATTGGTGAGTCACTGTGGTATGAAATCCAGGTTGACGGGCCTGCTAGGGATGGTAACATAACAAGGCAACAGAGCTTGGTTTTGTGTGATTTATTTTCAGAAGGATGTGCTTTGAGGAGATGTTAGGTTGCCAACCAACACCACAGTTGTGGAACTATTCACACATTTGAATGATGACCTATCAGGGAAACAGAGCTGGTCATTTTGTGTCAGTCTGTATATGCATGGAATGAGTGGCTACCCTGGCTGTACATTTTTCTGGTTTTACTACTTTGAGAGGTCCCTTCTGAAACAAGTCTATGTACTGTATCATCCATAAAAAAAAAAAAAAAACAACAACACCAGCTACCTGAAAAATGTCACCTGAACTTGACAACACTCTGTAGGATGTGATTAAAATTATCAACCACATTAAAGTACATGTCATTAACTCCCCTCTGTTCACACGCCTCTGTGAGGAGATGGATGCAGAGCATACACATCTTATCCACAGAAGTGACACAGCTTTCTAAAGGCAGGTCACTGGCCAGCGTTTTTGAGTTGCAAAGCCGCTCCAGAGATTTCTTTTAGAAAACAGTCACAAAAACAGTCACCACTGGCAGCACATTTCAGTGACACAGAATGGGTCCCCCCAAATTGCTTATTTGTGTGACATAGTTAACCTGTTCAATGAACTTAATCTGCCACTTCAGGGGAGAATGACACTTGTGTTCAAGCCAGCAGACAAAGTGATTGCATTCAAAGCCAAATTGGAATTATAAAGGCAACAAGTGAACATTGGAATTTCTGACATGTTTCAAACATTAGCAGAGATTTCAGAAGAAACTGAGCCAGGGCCTTCTTTCTCTCAACTGGTGCATAATCACCTGTCTCTGAGTATCACATCCCACCCAGAAAAGACCTCCAAACTGGGAAGGAATGGATGCTCAACCCATTTGTGAATAAGCTAGGTGAACTGAGTTTGTCTGTTCTAGGAGAGCATCAACTGCTTGAGATTGAACACGCCAATGGCCTTAAGAGTACGTTTGAGATGACTTCAAATCTTCATACATTCTGGGTTAAAGTCAAGGTGGAATATCCTGTGATTGCCACAAAAGCACTGCAAAGTCTACTTGCATTTCCACCATCCTATCTTTGTGATGGGCCTGTAGCTGTACCACTGTGGTGTCTGATTCTGTCAGGTCTCAGAAGCTAAGCAGAGTCAGGCCTGGTTAGTCCTTGGATAGGAGATGGCCTGGGAGATGGCCTAGGAGAGCCCCAAACCAGGTGCTATAGTCTTGGGAGAAGGACCCAGTAACCCACTCCCAAAAAACAATCAATCATTGAAAACCCTATGAATAGCAGAGAAGCACTAACAATAGCGTTTCACCTGTTGTACGTAGGTTTGCTATAAGTCAGACACCCACTCGATGGTAACTAACAACAGCAACAACAGATCTTTGTGATGCAGGGTTTTCTGCATTAACAGCAACCACAGTGAGATTACGAGGTAGACTGGACATAGGCAACACATTTCAGGTATCACTGTCTTCCATTACCCCCCGACAGGACTATCTATTTGCAGGAAAACAACCTCCGGGCTCCTACTGATTCCACATTATGGTGAATTGTACAATTATTTAATTATACATTACAATGTCACAATAATAGAAATAAAGTGCACAATAACTGTGGTGCATGTGAATCATCCTGGAACTATTCCCACCCCTGGTCTGTGGGAAAATTGTCTTCCATGAAACCAGTCCCTGCTGTCAAAAAGGTTGGGGACTGCTGATGTAGACGATGGTAGGTATATTTTGTTTTTAACTTGCTGTTTTCCTAGCTATCAATAAATTGTGGACATCTTTTTGTGATCACAATAGAGTTCCACAGGTATTTACCGAGGGCCTAGGCTGTGCTCCAAACTAGGGTAGTTGTTTCCCCATGCCTGTTTCCCCATGGGCTCAGTCCTAGGGGGAGACTGAAGAGCAGACAGCAGCCATGGAGGAGACACCTGATCCAGCCCAGGGAAGATTGGGGGGAGGCCTCAGGGAGGCTTCCTTGGGGAGGGAAGATGTGTTCTCCAGTTTCCAAAGGCAGTTCCCTTTTTTCCATTGCCACATGACCAGACTGCATTTCCCAACCTCCCTTGCAGTTCACTATCATCATGTGACTGAGTTCTAGCCAATAGAGTGAGAGCAGTGACTGGGAATGCAGGTAAATGGGCAGACCTATTCTGTGGCCTTCATTTCCATTAGCTCCAATGAACGAGAAGGTTCCCAAAGATCTGGAAGTGTGTAGAGCCATGAAATAGGAGGAACCTGGATCTGTATATCAGGGCCCACTACACCCATTGGTGGTGGTGGTTGTTAGGTGCTGTCAGGTTGGGTCTGACTCATAGTGATCCTATGTACAACAGAACAAAACACTACCTGACACTGTGCCATGCCTGGTACTATGTCAGTGCTTCTCTGCTATTCATAGGGTTTTTGATGGCTGATTGTTTTGGAAATGGGCTGCCAAATCCTTTGCCCATTTTTGCAGTGCTGAGGATCAAACCTGGAGTCTCAGATCATGCAAAGCAAGCACTCTAGCAACTGAGCTAAATATCCATTGGATCTCAAGCCCTAATGCCCACTGGATCTCAAGAAAATAGGAACAAAATTGCCTTCGTGTTAAGTCTTTTGGAACTTGTCTATTACAACAGCTATTATTAACTAATGTACCTGTTATCCTGGAATAAGACAGGTAGAGAGAAAAGCATGTGCAAAAGTCCAGAGCAACTGAGAAATTAATAATCGCTCTGCCTGGCTAGAGTGTCCAGTATGTGTGCCCATAAGAGGCAGAATAGGTAGCAGAGACTTAAGAGGCACAGGAGGAAAGGAGGACAGAGGCAAGAGGAACACACAGAGCCTTAAGAAGTATGCTAAGAAGTTTGTCCTGAATGTTATGGGATATGGAGGGGGGAGGCTATGGGAGTCTTTAGGGAGGAGTGAGGGCATGGGATTCCCATCAAGCTGCCAGATGGAAAGTGTACTGTAGGGGTGGGGAAGGAAGAGGAGAGGCAGGCAGACCTTGATTATAGTTGTTACAGCTGTCCAGATGCAAGATGACCTGGACCAAGGAGAAGGAGGGGAAGCCCCAGAACCACCTGGAAGCCATGGCATAGACAGCATTTTGTGGGTGACTGGGTGTGAGGAGGGAGGGAGAATCTCCATTGGGGTGATTGGCTAGCTGAGGGTAGAGCTGGTTCCTGAGTGGGGGAGGCTGTAAGGGGTGCAGGTTTAGTGTTGGGTGAGGTGGATGATGTCAAGTTCCATTGAGACACAGTGAGAAGCCGGTTGTAGTGGTGCCCACCTGTAATCCCAGCACTTGAGAGGCTGATGCAGGAGGATCTTAAGTTTAAGGCCACTATGTATGGAGACAGTGCCCCCCCCCCAAAAAAAAAAACAAAAAACAAACAAACAAACAAAAAACCGGGGCTGGGCATGTAGCTCAGTGGTAGACTGCTTACCTAGCACATGTAAGGCCCTGGGTTCAAGCCCTAGCACTGCAAAAAATATGTGTGTGTGTGTGTGTGTGTGTGTGTGTGTGTGTGTGTGTAAAAAACCCAGGTGCAGTGGCATACACTTATAATCCCAGCGACTCAGGAGGCAGAGGCAGGAGGATCCCAAGTTGGAGACCAGAGGCTGTCTGCATAATTCAATGAGACCTTGTCTCAAAAAGTAAAAAAATAGTCTGGGGGTACAGCTCAGTGTACAGCACTTGCAAAGCATGAAGGCCCTGGGTTCAACCCCAGTACCACAAAAATAAATAAGTAAACAAACAAACAAACAAACAAATAAATAAAAAAAAGACACACTGAGCCTCAGGGGTGTGTGAGATGTTGACACAACCTCCAGAGAATAGTGGGAGTTCTCCCTGGAGCACAGGAGAGAGGTCTCAGGAGACAGGTTGGGGTCATAGGCTCAAAGGTAGAAATTAAGGCCACAGGAGCAGATAGAGTTACTGGGGAAAGCGTGAGGAAAGTGAGGAGGCCTGCACTTACAAGAACAGGATGGGAAGGCCCTCCAGAGGGAGAAAGAGGTCATCCAGGGCCTCCAGAGCCACTGGTGGCACCTTATTCTGCAGCACGGCTTCTCCCCAGTGAACAATTCCCCAACTGCGCTATCCATGGCATAGGTAAGCATGCACAGAAAGGAACAGAGCTCTGTAGATAGAGTGGTGGCACCCTGGTGTCCCAGGGATGCTGTTTCCTGCAGCTGGAGAGGGAATCCTGTGGCGACAGGAGGAGGCTTTAAAAGGGGAGCCAAAAAGAGGGCTGGGGTGTGGCTCATGAATGGGGTGCTTGACTCATGAATGAGTCCCTGACTTTGATCCCCAGTACTTTTAAACCTCCCTGAGCCTCAGTTTCTGTCATGATTTGAATCTAAAATGTTCCCCTGAAGGTCACGTGTTTGAACGTTTGGTCCTCAGGTGATGGTGGTGTCTTGGGAGGCTATGGAACTTTGAGAGATGGGTCCCAACTTGAAGAGGTGAACCCTAGCTTTGTGGAATCAGGTCACTGGGATCCCCAGTGTGTGCGTGTGTGTGTGTGTGTGTGTGTGTGTGTGTGTGTGTGTGTGTGTAAAAAGAGTGGAACAAAGACTCTCCCTACTATGTGCATAGTGCAACTTTGAAAGTGACTATTAGAGTTCCAGTGGTGCCTATTCTCAAGGAACATGCTCAAAGAAGATATCTAACAAGTGATCTTGCCAGGCATCGTGGCTCATGCCTGCAATCCTAGTGACTCGGGAGGCAGAGGCAGGAGGATTGCAAGTTCGAGGCCAGAGGCAGCCTGCATAACTTAGCAAGACTCTGTCTTTGTTGTTGTTGTTGTTAGGTGCCATCGAGTCGGTATCCAACTCATAGCAACCCTCATAGGGTTTTCAATGGCAGACTATTTTGGGATTGTCTTGGGAGTGGATTGCCAGGTCCTTCTCCCATTTTTGTGGTGCTGGGAATTGAACTCCGGACCTCAGAGACTGCAGCGCAGCGCTCTACCAACTGAGCTAAATCCCAGCCCAGACTCTGTCTTAAGATAAAAAATTTAAAAAATGGTCTGGGCGGGTGCAGCCCACTGGTAGAGCACTTGCAAAGTATGTGCAAGGCCCTGGGTTCAACCTCCAAGTACCGCAAAACAAACAACTACAATTAAAAAAAAAAAACCCAAAAACAAAAACAATCGATCTGAGATGGGCATACAGGTGGTCACTGTAGTATTATTTATAGTCCCTCCAGTGCTCACAGACCCTTGATCTCCATTTTTCAGACATGGAAACTATGTTAGCTTGTGCATCGCTGTGGCAAAATAGAAACAAATTCACGTGAGGAGCGATTTATTGGGGCTCATGGTTAGAGGATGTCAGTTCATAGAGGTGAAAAGACGAGGTAGGAAGGCAGGTATGGTGATAGAGCAGGTGACCCAGGCTTGTGGCGCAGAACCTCACATGTGGCAGATCAGAAGCAGAGAGAGAGAGAGAGAGAGAGAGAGAGAGAGAGAGAGAGAGAGAGAGAGCGTGAGCGAGCAAGCACGAGCGCGCGCGAGCGCAAATGGAACCAGGGTCTAGGAAAAATTTCCAAAGGCCTGCTCCCAGTGAGCTGCTTCCACAAAGCTAGGGTTCACCTCTTCAAGTTGGGACCCACCTCTCAAAGTTCCATAGCCTCCCAAGACACCACCATCACCTGAGGACCAAACGTTCAAACACGTGACCTTCAGGGGAACATTTTAGATTCAAATCATGACAGAAACTGAGGCTCAGGGAGGTTAAAAAGTGTTGTCTAATATTAAGCCTGGCTGGGATTTAGCTCAGTTGGTAGGGTGCTGCTCTGCAGTCTCTGAGGTCCTGAGTTCAATTCCCAGCACCGCAAAAGTAGGAGAAGGATGCAGCATTCCACTCCCGAGGCAATCCCTAAACAGCCATTCGAAACCCTCTGAGGATCGCTATGAGTCAGATACAACTCAATGGCACCTAACAACAATAATATTAAGCTTATGAAAAGATACAGAAGTGTAAACTGCCCTTTTTAGGGTGTAGGGCCATTTATTATCTGTAACACATTTGAGTCTGGAATTACTATTGCTGTATTACTTTGGGAAAAAAAAATAAAGATATTTCCATTGTGAAAACGACTGGCAGGAGGAAGAGAGAGAAATGGCTAGTCAGAGCCATGTCTCACCTCACCGTGTGTCTGAGGCAGGCATGCCACCTTCTCTGAACCTCACTGTCTGGAGTAGGGAAGGGGCAGCTGATGCCTAGAGCAGAGCTCAAAGTGTGGGTTGTATGGGCAAAGGTACAGATGGGGGAAGTTGGCTATCCCGTCAGAAGTGATTTGCAAGGATCTGGAAGCTTCCTTCCTCTGAGCCCCTCTGTAGTGGTGTGCTGGAGCAGAGACGGGGAGGACCACCCAATAGGGCCTTTCAGCCGGACTTCAACTTGCTGGCCCACTGGACCACTTCCAAGCTGGCAGTGCTGACATCTTGCTTCTACTGTACTGTGCCTTTCACTGGCAGTATGGATATCAAGTGGTGCTAGGCCTGGCTGCTGATGGAAGGCAATGTTCTTTGATGATTCAGATTTTAATCTTGCAGTGTTACCTATGTCTGCTGTTTCAAAGGGCAGCTACACACACCCACGACCTTGACAGACCATCATCTGTGGGGGAAACTGAAGCTCAGTAACTGTGCAGGGGATAAATGGCAATGCCAGAACCTGGAGCAAGCCCATAGCTGTTCCCATGACTCTGCCGTATCCAGATAAAGTCACCTCTCCCTTCCTGCTGGCAGATCTAAGCAGCCCCAAAGCAGCACTAATAAGAACTGGCAAATCACACATTCACCACGTCCATCATGTCTTCATTAGCAACCAAAATACTGAGGCCCCCAATGGGGGGAGTATGTAGGAGTTGGTAACGATCATTCTCTCTTGGGGATGTGGCTGCAGCTCAGTGCTAGAGCACTTGCCTCTCATGTGCAAGGCCCTAGTTTTGATCCCCAGCCCTGCAAAAACACAAAAAGAACCAGGTGCTGTAGTACACACCTGTAATCCCAGCAACTTGGGAGCCTGACGCAGGAGTTTGTGAGTTTGAAGCCAGAGGCAGCCTGTATAATTTAGCAGGACCCTGACTCAAAATCAAAAAATGAAAATAAGAAAGGGGTTGGTGGCATGGCTTGGTGGCTGGGACTTAGCTCAGTTGGTAGAGCACTGCTCTGCAGTCTCTGAGATCCCGAGTTTGATTCCCAGCACCCAAAAAATGGGAGAAGGACGTGGCAATCCACTCCCGTGACAATCCCGAAACCATCAGCCATTGAAAACCCTGTAAGGGTCCCTATGACTCAGACATGATTCAATGGCACCTAACAACAACAAAGCAGGTATGAGGCGCTGGGTTCAACCCCAAACACTACAATAATCATTATCACCATCATCAGTCTCTGTACTTCCATTGTCCAGCAGGGTGACCTTGGTCAAGTGACTTCCCCTCTTTGAATCTCAGTTTCTTAAAACCTGATCTATCCATGCTCTCACGAGTTGCTGGGAGGATCCAATGGCCTAAGGCATTCAGAACCCTTTACTCAGTGCCTGGCACATGAAGTTAGCATGTCTGGTTACTATCATGGTCCTCCTAGGTCTTTCTAGATCTCACTGGCAGGGGAAGCAGGATCTGTCCATGCAGATGCCTGGAAGGCCACCCTCTGTGTTCAAGGACCCATGTATCCTATGGTCCAGATCCAAATTACTCCAACTCTCATATGCCATATCTGACAAAATGATACACAGAGAGGAACAAACTTGCCCAGGGAGCCACGGTGAGTCAGGCACCACTGGCATGTTCTCTCCTCCCTGGAGCTGGCATGGGGGATAGCAGGTGTCCTCTGGCCACTTTCTCTCACCATGCCTCATCTGGCAATTCTAGCAGTCCCCAGTCTTGTGATCCTCAGGGGCACCTCTGCTCTACCCTGCCTGCGCTGTCCTCTACACCTCTCTTCTCCTGAAAGGGGCCATCCACAGTCCTCACGCAGTCAAGCAAAGCAAGAAACCTCTCTTGAGCCTGTGGTAAGACCCAGAATTCCTCTGCATGGGGATCAGTCTCCCAGGTTTGTGACTGGGGGGCACACACAGGATCTTGGAGTCCAGTGGGAGAGGCTGCAGGGGATGCACTATTCCCTTGCAGGGTGCCAGGAGGGCATGGAATCCAGTACAGGAAAGGATTCAGAGGAAGCAGGTGCTCTTTGTCCCAGGGAGCTTCCTTCGGGGCTGTTCTTGAGCAAGCAGCAGGGGAGGAAGCAGCCTGAAGTGGCAGCTGGGAACAGGACTCTGTTGTCTCTACACCCGGGGTAACAGCCTGCCCACTCCCTGAGTGTCAGGCAGAGCTGGGAGGCAGGGAAAAGAGGGAGAGGGGTCTTGAACTGGGGGTTTTGGGGAGCCCTGGCAGATCCAAGAGGCAAACACCCCAGTGGGGCAGAGAGGTCCTGTGTAGGGCTGCAGGCCTGAGGTGGGGGCCTGGGCAAGACTCTGGTGATTTGGAGTCAACTCAGCCTCTTCTGAACTGTATGACCTTGGACTAATCACTGAACCACCCTGAAGTGGGATGAGTAGCAATGCTCCCTTGGTGGGGCAAGGTGCACCTGGCCTGGGCTGCCCTATATTTCCTGCATGACCCTGGACAAGCCTCACACTCTCTGGGCTCAGGTCACTCCCTCAGTGGAGGAAGAGGTTGGATCCTCCTGACTGGATCTTCCTCCACACCTCTCTTTCCTCTTGAGGATTTCCATGACACCTGTCACCATGGCAACCCTGGAGCTCAGGTGTCAGGCCTACAGCCCTCTCCCTCCGGTGTGGGTTACAGCAGCCAGATGTGCACCCATCACTGCTGCTGCTCTGGGTAGCTGCGCAGGGGGGCCCCCATTAGGAAGGGGGCACAGAGCACAGTTATGCTGTGTTTTTACCAAGTGCTGGTCTGGCACCAAGTGAGCCGACCAAAGTGGAGACCCTTTTGCTGGGCACTGGCCCAGTTAATGGAACTGGGGAATTTCATATGGAACCCTTCCTGGACACCAGGGTTAGTGCCACCCCCTACAGGTCTCTTCTTGGTGGCCTTGCCCTGTAGGGGCACATGTCAGGGTCTTCCCAAAGCACAGGGGGTTGCCCCTTAGCATGGGCCCCAGTCCCTGCTATGACAGCCCCCTTCTAGGGAGGGCTGGAGAGCGGAGGGGAGATGCCTGCCTCTCCTTCTCCAGTAGGGTTTAGGCCAGAATGTCCAAGGGATTAATCATTAACGGGCTCACGGCTCCAGCCCAAAGCCAGCAGCCAGCCTTCTCCAGCCCCACCCACCCCACCTTCAGGGATGGGGGCCGCAGGGAAGATCCCCCAGGCAGGCTGAGCAGCTAGCCCCTGGAGCCGTGATGTGGTGCTCCCATACCCGACACCAGTGCACGTGCAGTCCCAGTTTGGCGACTGGGGTGGTGTGGGCTGGGTCCTCAAGGGCTAGACCGAGGAGGGCACAAGTCGGTGCAGGTGCTGGACCCCAGGACGTACCTTGTCCTGGTCCTCCTCTGGCTCAGCGTGGCTGGCTTGGCCCGGGCCCGGCCGCCCGGGCGCTCACTGGGCGGCGGGGCGCACCGGCCGGGGTGCTGCACACTGCCTGGCCTGATCCATGCCCCCGCCCCGCCGCCGCAGCAGCCGCTGCGCCCGCTCTTGGCCAGGTGCCGCCACCAGCCTGGTCCGGCCCCCAGCGTTGCGGCCAATGGGCGTCCTGAGCCCCTCCCCGCCCCAGCCTGGTCCCTGCGCGCCTGCCTGGGAGGCACAGAGGAAGCATTCAGCCTCCCAGGGTGCACGGCTGCGCCCCCGCCGCCAGCCCAACAAGGCCCGTTTGTGTCTGGGGCGCCAACGGCCCATTGTCCTGCTGCTGGTCCTTTGGCTCAGCTGAGCCCCCAGTCCGGGAGGGCACTCGAGGGTGCCTTGGGCTTTGTGGTGGTGCTGGGGAGGGGGAGCCCATGGTCTGGGGAAAAGGCTGTTGGAGTTGCTTAACTTTTACTGAGAGCACTGGAGTCCTCATGATCCAATGGAAGGTAGGACCTCCTGCTCCAGTCTGTGCAAGGGAGGGAAATGCTTTCAGTGTCCAAAGGAGCAGGAGTGGAGCAGGACTAGGATCCCTGGCGGGAGGTGGGTGGGGTAGGCGCAGCGGTGGGAGCGAACCTCAGGCAAGGGACTTGGCCCTGAAGGGTCCTGCCCCCTGGAGGTCTCAGCTGAGCTCTCTTCCTCTGCAGGGTGCCTGTCAGGGCTGATAGCTGGGCCAGCAAGAGGTGGGTGCCTGGTCCATGAACAGGGCTTCCGCTTTCACCCAAAGCAGCAGAACCAAGCAAGGATGGGGACTCCTGCCTGCCCAGACTCACGAATTCTGGGTGCCAGCTGTGGGCAGCACAGAACCAGCTGGCCGCCCAGTAGATCATGGGCCACATCAGAGGCCCCCTGCCCCCGCCATTTCTGGGCGACTCTGGAATGGGGAAAATTCCACATCAGCATGTGCCAGGCATTTCTCCATATCTGATGGGCCTGCTCGGGACCTTGTGGCTCTGGAATACTCACGCACCCGGCCTGAGTCAGCCCCTGGGGCTGCAGGCTCCGGCCCTGGAAGTTCTGACCCTGCCTCTGCCTCTGCAGGCAACCCCACTGCCATGGGCAGATGGGAGTGGGCACCAGACACAGCCCTCTCCACACCCACAGCCAGGCTCAGCAGTAGGGACCCAGAGCGCTCTGCTCCCCTAGCTAGAGCCTGCTGCCCCAGCTCTTGCCAGCTTCCTGCATGGGGTGGGGCCGCAGCTACTACCCCACCTACAGGGCCAGCACACAATGAAAAGCCTAGATTTGGGGAAGGCGGGGCCCAGTTCCCAACCCACTCCTCCCAGCCTGGTCCCACTTGGCCCACCAGGCACAGCCTCAGGAGGGCGTCCTGGGTGGGGTCACAGTGAGCAGCCAGAATCCTGGGGAGGTGATGCAGAGACTTGGGCACATGCATGGACAGTCCCAGGTGAGAGACGTCCCTCTGGTCAGGTGCAAAGCCGGAAGGCAGGCTCAGCGGTGGCTACCCTGACAGTTGCTTTGATGGGAAGCTAGGAGTGCACCTGCCCTCAGCACCCTCACCCCTTCGGGCATCAGCTGTGACCTTCTAGCCTAAAAACCATGGCTGGGGTTTCCACAGCACTTACAAGACAAGTGACGCTGCAGGATCTCCATAGGAAGTCACTGACCCCACCGCACAGCCCTTCAGGGATGCTCTGGAACTTCCTCCCCTAATTCAGGTCACAGGTTCACAGGTGAGGGCCTGGGCTGGAATGTGAGGCCCAGTCAGAGCTAGTGTGGAAGCTGAGCCCAGAATATCTGGGCCTCCTTTCTGGCGCCCCTGGATCTGGAGAGATCCCTGGACATCCAGAGAGCTCTAAGGGTGCAGGGGCCCATCTGGCTCAACACCCAGGGCAAGCCCAGCCTACAGCACAGAGTACTCAGAGGCCCTCCCCAACCCCAGAAAGACTCCAGAATCCAGTTGGTTGCAAAAGTCCAGGAGTTTTAATAACAAAAGCTCCCCATTCTCACCCACCACAGCATCCTGAGAATCATGGGTCTATCTGTGTGAATGGAGGCAGCAAGTGAGGGACCAGGATGCCCTTGACCCCACGTCACAGTCTCCTGGGAGTGCAGATTTTCACCCAACAGAGGCTGGCACATGCACCCCGTCAGAGTATATGGGGTGGGGGGCACCAGGCTAGGAGGTGCAGTGAGAACAGAAGCAACTCTGAACTCCAGTCTGCCAGAAGCCTGGGTCCTCTGGCTTGCCTCTGCCATGTCTGCCAACTGCCAGGAACTGGCCTTGGCCTGGAGAGGGGCCGCTGGCACTCACATGGGCCTTGCCTTCTTGGCCTTCTTCTCGGACCTCATAGCCTCATCGTGGGCTTTCCGCTTCTCGGCCAGTTTGTTGGCCTGTGAGGAGGAACAGAGAGGTCACACTGGGGTTGGAGACATAAGGATGGGGAAAGGCATCCTCCTTTCTCCTACTCTGAGCTATCTCTTAAAAGCGGGGTTTCTAGCAAAGCTAACAAGCAAACTACCACAGGACAAAACCTTGATTCACCTCACAGTGAGAAGACGGCACCCACCCCTTTGCCTTTATGACTTATTTTATGGATGTTGTGTAGATGGTTCCTTGGCTGGATATGATGATTGCTTTCTTAGTCATCCTGACAGAGAACACCTGGAATGACCTGGGGGACCTTGGCCCCAGAACCACAGCATTGAAATCAGCTTGGCTAAGCCTACTGCAATGGTAATAGAGCTATCAACTTTCCTTCTTAAGGGGCAGGGGTGAGGAGGGTCAGAAAGACCGCTACAAGCCTCTCCTGCCTCAGCTGCAAGTGATGATAGGTTATATAAGAAAGGACTGGCTGAGGAATGGACTAACTTCTGTGTTTATCAGTGTGGACTATGGGAGGAATTCTTCCCCTGGGTGGTGCTGCACCTAAAGGCTGTCCGTGAATCACCCACAACCCTGTAAAAAATCCCAATAAACTCATGGTTCATGAAGTTTAGCATGACCCCTTCTTTGGTCTGCTGCATTCCCTTGGCTTTCACACAACATGGCCCCGTCTTGCCCTTTGGTTTCTCTGTGTTCCCTTGACTTTCATGTACCAATGGGCCCTAAAGTCTCCAGGTAAGAGAATCTGGGCTCTCAGAGCTAAAGGAGCCAGTAATTTGGCAGTCCCCTTCAGGAAAGTTAGATGCCATTCAAACCTTCAGTAGGGGCTGCCACAGAGAATGCACAGGGAAGAATCTCCCCTGGGACACAATGTAGGAATTGTGCTCCTCAGAATTTAGCAAAAATGGCCTGAGGTGGGCAAGGATGTTTTCTGAGCATGACTGAAAACAGAAAACAATCAATTTCATCAGTAAGGGACAAGTCATGCACTCTAGGTCATGGAGAAAAGTCCATGTCATGGTTAAACGAAGAAACTTCAAAACAACTTGTGTATAACATGACACTCCCAAAATGTCATTACACACATGAAAAATCTGGGGGGCTGTTCTTACAGGTTACCCGAAAGGTAGGACTGCGAGCTACAATTAGTATTTTTTTAAACGAGCACATGTGGTTTTGTAAATAACCAAAAAGAAAACAGAGGAGCTTAACAAAAGCCATTCAAGTCTGCCAGGACAGCTCTGTTCCCAGATGGGAGACTCAGGAACAGGTGGGAAGAAGAGGGGGACCAAAGCCCTGAGGAAGGCCTGGGCCAAATGGGCAACCTTGATAAAAGGCTCCAAACCCGAAACTCTGCCCAGAAGACAGCTCACCGGTCCCTGAGCTCACCTGTGCAGCCACATCTGGTGGCCACACAAGTCTCAGGCAGCACCTGGACCTTACCTCTCGGATCTTGCGCCTCTTGCCGAACATGATCTTTTGGTAAAGGTACTTCTCTCGCTTCTTCATCATCATGATGGCCAGGCGCTTAGCCTCGCTCTCCTCCTCCTGGGCTAAACGCTGCTTGTCCTCCAGCTTCATGGTGCCTGCTGTCACCCTGGGCTTCTGGGGACACAGGGCAGGCGCTTGTGGGTATGGGCCCCCTGGCTCCTGGCCTTCTGGGCTAGCGGGGCTGCTTCCCAGGTGGGGCTCCTGGTCCAGAACCCCAATACCTTCCCCTCCATCCTCTGCTCCTCCATTGCTGCCAGGTGCGCCTCTTCCTTCTTTTCTGAACTGACCTCCACATCCTCCTCCTCCTTCTCTTCATCCTTGCCCCCTTCATCACCATCGCCTTCATCATCTTCCTCCTCCTCTTCCTCTTCAGACTCTCTCAGGTCTCCTAGAGATAGCTGAGGGTTTCTGAAAGCCCTGGACAGACGCTTCTCCCCTCTGGCTGTAGGGCAGGGGAGACCCCAGGCACCACCCTCTCTGACCCTGACCTCTTCAGACATTCCAAAGGCAGCTCAAAAAAAGGCAGGTCAAGGCTGTCCTCAGCGTGGCCCTGACACCTCTGCAGCCTCAGCAGAGCTGCCTTTAAAGAAGACTCCGAGGTCCTCACACCTGACCTCTGTCACCTGCTATGTGAACACGGATGACCCCAGGCCATTCTGCTTGGTTACAATGAATGCAAACACCTAAGACGCAAATGCTCCCAGGTGTGTTCAAAGGGCTTTCTGCCCCTGCCATGCTCCTCCCCAGAGCCTGCCAGCCCTGCAGCCCAGAGACAGCTTTTTGGAGGCACCTGTCCCCCCTGCTCCGTCCTGCTCACCTGGATCCTCACCCCGTTGCAGAGCCAGCAGCTTCAGCTTCTCAGGTGGGATGTAATCTCCCTCCTTCTCAGACACGAAAGGCGAGAGGTGTGGAGGCAGCTGCACCCCAGGGAAGTACTCTGCCACAGGCAGGAGGAGGCGGGCATTCACACAGTCAAACACCCACTGGGGCTGCACGTAGGACCTGGCACAGTGGCCAGCAAAGACAGGTCACAAGGGAGCCACGGGAGATCCCTGCCTCGCAGGGCCCTTAGGCATGCACCTCTACACTAGAGGGCACAGGAATGCCTGGGGGCCTACCTGCTAATGACGGGGGTCTGCTGCCCAGGCCGGTCAACAATCTGGTGGGTGATGCAGGAGTCTGTGATGTCATAGGTGGCCCCAATGCACAAAGACTTGTCCCAGGATACGTCCCCCCCAAAACTCCTACAAGCACAAGGAGAGCCCACCAGGCCCCAGGTGTGAGATACCTCCCCTGGGTGGCACTCTAGGACGCACTGGCCGCCGCACTCACAAATCCACCCTCCTAGGATGCACGTGGCCAACCCCACCCCAGATCCTCCTGTCAGTGCCGACCTATCCAGTCTTGGCCCAGCGAGATTCTCGGCTGGTTAATAGTGCAAGGGAAGCTCTGCCTTCTGCTGAGTGCCACCTAGGTGCCTGGGGCCTGGCACAGCACTTTACAGGCACTGATTTGTGGAAAGTGGAGTTGGATGTCCTCCCTCCATTACCCCATCATGCCAGGGCGCAGGCTGGCTGTAAGCCTCCCCACCTGATGATGAAGGCCAGGGCCTCGCGAGGGACCTCTCGGTTCAGGAAGAACTTCAGGCCCTCGAAGAGCTTCTTGTGCTTTTCTTGTGCCTCGAGCTCCTTCCGCCAGTCCTCCTCTTGCGCCGCCATCTCCTGCCAAGAGCAGGCCAGGCTTCATGCCACCACTATAGACAAGGGCTGGAGGTGACCCCTTCCCAGCTTCCTTCCAGACCCCACAGCTTCCAGATGCCGACTCCCATGCCCCAGCCCCCCTGCTTCTAGAAGGCAGCACCATGCTTACCCCATCAGCAGGAAACTCATCAGCCTCAGTCTCCTCCTCCACAGCAGGCACGACCACACGAGCCAGACTGGCACTGAGGGCTGCCAGTTTCTACAGAAGGGAAGTAGGACTGTAGGGCTGCCCACATGCAGGAGGGGAACCTCATCTGGGTGGGTGGGGAAGAGGGGGAGTGACAGCTCAGTCACCTCCTGCGGAAACATGGGGCCAAGGTCCCTGAAGTCCTGCTCACCTCCATAGAGCTCTCGGAGTCCAATGCGTACGTGCCCTCACTGGCCTTCCTCTCTGCTTGGGCCTGACCCTCGAGCTGGGGGCAGAGGAAGTTCAGGGGGTAAGGACACCCAAAGCCCCTCCCCTCAGGGAGGAGAGGGAAGGTGCCCCAGAAGTGCTGAGCCAGGCTAGGGCCCTACCTTTGGCGGGTAGTGAAGGTTAAGTGACTGGTAAAGGCGGAAGTTGACAAAGCCGAGCAGGGTGGTATAAAACTCGGTGAAGGTGGCCATGACCCTGTAGTCCACATCTGTCGGGTGCTGGGGGAACGGAGGCGCATCAGCAGGATGGAGTGGGGAAGGGGAGAGCATTCTGGGCACATTCTGGACACGGTGAGGTTCTGGACAGAATCCCACAGGCTTAGGGTATGAGGCCAGTGCCAGACCCCCATCTGATAAAAGGTGGAGCCAGGAGACAAGGGGAACTGGTCCATGCCATTCCCACGACTGGCCAGCCCACCCTCGCCCCTGCCCCAGGTCCCGCCCTCCTTCACATCCCAGTGTAGATATGTATCCTTGAAGAGGCCGATTTCCTCAACCCAGGCAGAGCGCAAGCCTTCTCTACCCTGACTCCCCAATCTTTTTAATAACTGCTCCACAGCTGCTGTGAGAACCAGGACAGTCCTGCCAGAGCCCAGTACAGTTCCTGGCCAGAAGAAGGGTGATGAACCTCGGCTGATTAAAGTGCCTGGAAAGGCCATGCCTCACCAGGGGTGGCAGGTGAACAGGCCTTGGCCCATCCACACCCGGGCCAGAGACTTGGGACAATGCTTGGATTTCAATGACCCGCCTCAGGCCCACTCAGGTACAAAGGCACAGCCTGAGGGCCCAGGACTAGACCTCAGCAACTGGCCCACCTCTTCCCTACAAAGAGATCTTGGGAAATGATGGACAGAGGCAGGGCCACCCTTATAAGCTGCCATCCTAACAGGCAGAGAAGACAGAAGGGGTCCTCTTTTTGTTTCTTTGCTGAGACAAGGTCTCACTGTGTAGCTTAGGCTGGCCTGGAACTCTGTATGTGGCCTAGGCTGGCCTTCAGCTCCAAGCAATCCTCCTGCTTCAGCCTCCCAAGTGCTAGGATGAAGAGGTGTGCACCAACATGCCTGGGTTTATCTTTGTTCTTGAGTTGCTGATCTGAGATATGGACCAAAGTCCCTCAACACTCGAGTAGTCTCCCACCTCTAAAATCAGGGAGGCCAACCCAGCCCTGCTGACCTCTGGTGTGTGGAAAGGAGAATTTTCTGACATGCCACAATTGTTAATGATCACAACATCCTTTCTATTAGGGATGCCATGACTCTGAGCTGATTCTCCATCTTGCCCATCAGACAGTGATCTGTGCCATACGGCTCTTCTTGGGTCCTTGACAGGGGTGGTAGGCATGTGGGCACCAACAGACCCTATTTCCCATGGCACGGAGCAGGGAAATGCCTGCCCCACCACTACTCTATCCCACTGCTGTGCACCCAGCACTGGTTGCTTGGAGGAAGAGCAGACTGGGGACCTGGCAATGACCCTCTACTGAAAGGAAGCACGGCAGCGAGCTGGTCGGGCAGGAAGGCGGAATAGGCAGACCGTGCCCTTCCCCCAGGGCCAGCTGTGTGGAGGGTGGCTCTCCACAGGGCCCTATTCACCACTCAGGAGGGCACACAAAGACCAGTCTGAGCTGTATGAGAATGGGACATCAGAAGGAAGGAAGGACAGAGAGGCCAAGGGAGGAAGGCTGGAAGGAAAAAGGAGGGGAGGGCCCATGGGCTCCAGCTGCCCAAGGCTGCTCCTGGGAGTGAGAACAGGGACTGCTGAGCGCCAACCCCCCCTCTTACTCCCAAAGAGACCGCAGCCTCACCACAAGCAGCAAGGTGGCTACACTGCAGCCAGAGTGGGCCCACCTCTACACCTGGAGCAGCCGGCTCACCTTGTAGCCTCTGTCACCTGGGTGGCCAGCCTACTGCTTAGGCGGGGAGTGGCATCTGCTCTCTATGGAGGGCAACAGTTCCTGCTCACTGAACAGGAAGGCACACTAGGTGCAAGCCTCAGAAAGACATCATGTGGTGAGCCCTGCCCGGATGGGCTCTATCTAGAGTGCGAAAGGCTAATGGGCCTCCAGAGGAGTCAGAACCAATATTTCTTTCCATGGGGCTCTGCCAACCCCAGGGTTCAGGGATACCTGGAAGGGGTGTGCCAAGGGCTTTTCTTGAGCGCCCCTCTCCAGTGACACCCCATCCTCCTGGGTGAGGGGAAGGCAGGGTGGGGAGCAGGGCCAGGAATAGAGCAGGTTGCTTTGGTCTTGAGGCTGGCATAGAGGGGACTGAGGGCCCCAGGGGGTCTAAAGGCAGGCCTGTCCAGGCAGTGGCTGTGAACAGGACAATAGCTGTGCACATGGTGCTGGGCTTATACAGCCCCCAGAACTGATCTCACCATCCTTTGGGCTGCAGAAGACCAAGCCTCAGGCAGTTTCAAGACTTCTTTTCCCTCCCATCCTCATGACAAGGTTCAGAAGCCAGTTACTGAGAGGCGAAGGAACATGTCCTAGGTCATCCTGCTGGTGGGGCTGCAGCTGGGCTGGCTAGGGGGGCTCCTGCTCTTAGTCTAGACCCAAACATGAATTGTAGCTGAGTGTCTGTACCACACGACCTGACTGAGAAATCCATATTGAACCACATGACCAAGAGTGCCACTGGGATGTATAGCTCTTCCTTCAACCCTAACCGTGCAGTGCAGCAAGGAATCAGGAGCTAAGCATAGGCTGCATTCTGCAGGACAGCACCCCCATCCCCATGCTCCATGTCTACCTAGGCCAGCATGAGCCTTCCCCACAGGCACACTCACGTCATGAGAGAAGGCGTAGGGCGTGATCCACACGATGGGTTGCCCCAGCACCTCAGCCTGGTAGTAAATGCCTTTGATGGACAGGAAGACCTAGGGGGACAGGGGCAGGCAGCACAAAGACTACAGGTTGGCAGGGGAAGGCTGGGGTCCCCTGAGGTCCTCCAGCTCACCTTGCGCAAAGCACGGGCAGTAATGACGTAGTGCATGAACTCCACAGTGAGCCGGCGGCACAGCTGAATGGTCTGCACATGGCACTTGCCAGTCCGTGGGAAGGTGGAGAAGAGGAAGCACATGGACAGGGCGTCATCCAGATCCCGCAGCGCGTCGATGAAGGTTGGGTACCTGCAGAGCGACGAGGGAAGGGCTCATGAGCTTGTTCAGGTGGGACTCCAAGGGGCCCTGACCTCCTCACTCTACCCTGGTGGTCACCCCAGAGGCCCTGTTCCCCAAGCCAGGCCTCGCCACTGCCAGCTCCTGACCTGGGGGCAGCAGCAACTTCCCCACAGCTGCCATGGACGTGGGAACAGCTGTGGGAGGAAGCACTGAACCAAGATGTGCCTGCAAGTTCTAGGGACCAGAGAAATACAGTATGAGGACCTCAAGATGCCTACTTGATACATGGCCTTGACCACTTCCAAAGCTTGTCATGAATGAGGACAGACAAAGTCAGTGGCTGACTCTTTTTGGAGGTGGGACACTTACTTCAAAGGAAATCTCCTGGGAAGGACAGAAAATGGGAAAATGGGCAGCTGCCTTATGGGCCAGGGGGAGCAGTGTCTCTGGGGCTGCCCACAGGTCACCAGAGTGAGTCATGACTTCCTTCTCTCTCATCACCCAGATCTGTCTAGGTGGCAGAAGCAACTAGAACCAGGGGTCGAAATGCTGGAATTGGGAGCTGGGCAGGGAGAGGCAGAGCACGCATGGGCTCCCAGGAATCCTGTGGTAAATGAGGAAGCCAACACAAACAAGTCACTTGGGGTGGGATCCACCGCTGGGTGGCTGCCCAGCTGAGGGACAAAGGAATACAGAGAAGACACTGAACCACAAGCAATGACAGTTGGCTTCCAGGCCCATTCTGAGCTGTGACCTGCCCCAGGTTACTCTGCGTGCCCAGCCTTCTACAGCCCCAGCTTCATCTGGGAAATCACACAGCTGGGCCAGACTGCTGTTTTCAAGTGGGTCCCTTGCAGCTCCCTAAAGATGCCCTGAGCACTGATGGACAAACAGGGCTTCAGGCCCCTGGCCCTTCACAGCCAGGGCAGCCCCAAAGCTGCTGCCATCCACAGAGCCTTCTGAGAAGCTTCCTTTAATGAAAGTGTTCCGCTGGTTCACACAGCACTCTGCAGGACATGGAGTCAGATGCTGACAAAGTCCTCCCAGCCCCAGATGGTATCGGTCATTGCCAATGGCTCAGGAGAGATCTGCCAGGACTAAAATCCCAGGGAAAAATGGAGAAAAGGCCCAAGGGGACCTGTTGGAGGTGACTGGAAGACAGCCGTCTAGGCTCCGGGTGCAGAGGTGGGAACCTCACTCAGCCCCCTCCAGTGCCTCATCGTTGCCTGACTCTCCACCTCACAGTCAAACCCAATATTCCAGGTTCTTAGAAGAAGCAACCTCTAACATTTCCAGGCCACTTGATTTTCTTTTATCCTTTTCTGTTTTGTTTTGTTTTCTTTCAGAGAGGGTCTTGCCCTGTAGCCCAGGATGGCCATGAACTCATAGCATTCTGTTTCAGCCTTTCAAGTGCTGGGCTTATGGCTATGTGCCACCATGTCCAGCCCTGAATCCTTCTTAAATTCTGGTTCTGGATAAGATGGGATGACACCTGGTTGGTATGTGTATGGACCCAGACAACTGCTTTGTCCTTGTGCATTTTTTTTTTCATCTGTTCCACCTAACAGCTGTGTCATAAGCCAGATAAGAGTTACTATTATCTGTTAGTGCTGGGGACTTATCCCGAGCAGGCTCACAGTAGCAACTGTCCGCTGGCCACCCAGCTTGTGGGCCATAAGGCCAGTCCAGGTGAGAAACCCAGATATCTTGTTTCTAGGCCAGGCCCCTCCCGTGATAGGTCACAGTGAACCTGAACAAATTCAAGCTTGTCCACTGAGTATGCATGGGCCATCAGCCCACAAGAGAAGAAACATTCACTAGGCTGGATGTTCTGAACTTGACCACTAATGATATTTTGTGTTATGGGGACTATTCTGGCTACTTTAGATTATTTATTTATCTATTTATTTATTTATTTATTATTTACTGTGGTACTGGGGTTGAAGCCAGGGCCTCGCGCTTGCATGCTTTGCAAGTGCTGGACCACTGAGCTACACCCTCAGTCCATTTTTTTTTTTTTTTTACTTTTTGAGACAGGGTCTTGCTAAATTACGCAGACTGCCTCTGGTCTCCAACTTGTGATCCTCCTGCCTCTGCCTCCCAAGTTGCTGGGATTACAGGCGGGTGCCACTGTGCCCTGCTTTATCGTAGACTGCTTAAGTTGCAACCCCATTCTCTACCCTCTAGACACCAAAAGCATCCCATCCAAACTGTGGGAGCCAAAAGTGTCCAGACGTTGCCAAATGTCTCCTGAAGAAGCAAACTCACCCCTGGGGAAAAGTCACTGATATAGCTGGGTATGGTAGTGCATGCCTGTATCCCCAGCATTCAGGAGGCTAAGGCACGAGGACTGTGAATTTTAGGCCAGACTGGGCTACACAGCAAGACCTTGTATCAAAAATAATCACACACATAGCCAATGAACAAGGCATACTTCTGAAGACACTGGACAAGGAATGGATATGACCAGAGCTGACTCACCTCAACCCCCATGTGGAGCCCCAGAGCTCTGACTTTCTCCCACCACAGGGGCTTTGCACTCACTACTACCTCTGCTTGGGACGTGCTTCCCCTTGCTGGCTCAACCATGTCTCTTTTTCAGTGAGACCTCCTCTGATACTGTAACCAACACATCTCCTGCAGTTCCCGTCGCACTGCTTACATCTCTTGTGGCAGTAGTGACCTGTCAATTTGGATTTGGTCTCGTCCTCTGAAAGGATGCGAGCTCTGTGCATAGTTGTGGTCTTGGCCTTGGCCCCCACTGTATCCCCAGTGACAGGACAGAGCTCAGCAGTGAACAGATGCCAGCAGTGTTCTGAGGAACCCAACTCACCGCTCCTTAACAATGTGGTCGAGTTTGTAGTTGGGCTTATTGTCCTTTAGGCGTTCCACAGTGTTCCACTCACTCTTCCCATAGGCCTTCCGGAGCTTCCGAACAAATACCTAGAAGCGAGGAAGGGACTGCCAATACTTGCCAAGGCCTGGGGGTACCTGCCTCCATGGAGGATGGTGATGCAGGACAGGAAGACTCAGAATGGCTTCTGCAGCTGACCACAGCTGTCTGCCTGTGCCAAAAGCCCTCTTACCCCAGAACATGCAAAACAGACAACTCCATGGAGCCCCCAACAGAAACTGTGATAACTACCACAGCTAGACCAGGGCATCCCTATGATGATGCACAGATGTGCTGTAGGCCACATGTCCATGTGGGAAGAAGGCAAGGCACAGCAGCCTGGTTTTTCAACAGCAAAGAGAGGCCAAGTGACCTGTCATCGAGGCAGATCATGGTTAGAGGGGCTAGCCTTAGTTCCAAACTCCTGTCTGCATCCCAGGAAACAAGATGTGGGTCCGTATGTAGCACTGAGTCACCAGAAAAGGGCACCTGATGCCAATTGTGGGGCCAGGTTTTCCATACCAACTGACATATTTGCTCTGAGAACTTCTGCTCAGGCCAGATCTAGAACCCTCAAAGGCTCAGACAGCACCTGGGATTATACACAGCAGCTCTGGGACACCCATTCCTCACCACTGGCCCACTTCTATTATAGCAAATTTATGTAGCTGCCAAACCCAGCAACAACTGCTGCCCAGTCTCCTCTGGGTCACAAGGTGGCACCCAATCCTCAACTGAGCCCTGATCCCAGTCAAAGGTGCCAGTAGCAGGAGTCTACTTTCAACTAGTCTATTTTCCATTAGCTGTATTTGATAGAAAGAGGTTTCTGCTGTCTCTGTAGGATTTGATCATTTAGTGATCTCCATCTGGGCCTACGGGCTGAGGTTTAGCTCAATTGGAAGAGTGCCGCTCTGCACTCTCTGAGGAGCTAAGTTCAATCCCCAGCACCACAAAAACGGAGAAGGACGTGGCAATCCACTCTTGAAGCAATCCCCAAACAATCAGCCACTGAAAAGCCTATGAGGGTTACTATGAGTCAGACCCAACTCAATGGTACCTAACAACAATAACAACATCTAGTCCTACTGGGAGAAATCTCAGGATACACCAGAATAGGAGCTGTTTCTTTGGGCAAAGAAAGCCCTCCAAATAGCATCATCTTTGTCTCAGGGGCAAAATCTTAATCTTTTCAGAAAGAGCCAGAGGAAATTGTTAACAAGGAAACCAGTAACGATTTGCCAGGTGCTGTGCAAATAGTTTCCAGATATACAATTTCAGTGAATCGTCATGACTTCCTTTAGAAGTAGAATGACCTTTCCTTCTACACACAATTGCTCCAATAGGAGAAGCAACGGGCCTAAGGTCACAGTGAGGCACAGAGCTGCCATGGGACCCAACTGGACACTAGTGCCTAGAACTCACCTTGTACTCTCGGAACTTGTTAACAATGGGCTCATGGAGGAGAAACTTGATGTCTTTGATAAGGTAGAAAGTTCTGGCTGCTGTAGAGCCTTTGTTAACTTTCTTCTTATGTTTGGGTTCATGGGGATAAATGCCCTTCAGGATGCATAGCCGCCTGGAAGACAGAAGCCACTGGGTAAGTAAGTAAAGATGTGAACCACCGGACACAGCTTAGAAATCAAGTGACCAGAGAACTTGGACATCGTGTCCTTACAGAGCTGACATCCTAGCACAGGAATCTGATGATCACAGGTTCCCAAATACATAGAGTGTCATAAATACCAGAGAGGGAACACACAGGATATTGACAGGAGCTGGCAGATACTTAAGTCAAGAAAGGTCTTGCTGACATATCAACATTTCAGCTACATAAAAGGTAGAAGGACGGGCCATCCTAAGAGGAATGAAGGCTATTAGGACAGAAAGAGCTAGATATGTGAAGGACCAAGTGGGCCATGGGAAGCTGCATAGATCTGGGTCTGCCCAATGGCAGGGCCCACAGGCTATAAAGAGTCTCCATTTGACTCTAGAAAAACCCCTAGCTGCAGGATCAGAGGCCTCTTCTACCAGAAGAGAGAGGGTGAGTGTCAAAGACCTAGCGGGCCCATTCTGAATACCGGTTCTCCAGCTTCCTCTCAGCCCCAATGACAAAGGGCAGCTCACTAAAGTAAGGCCAGGTAGCAAAGAGGAGAAATATCAGAATCCCAGAGTGTGGCAGCTCAGGTAATGCTGGGATGCACCTGAGTTTTCACTGTGCATTTCATTGCCAGGGCTCCCCAAGGACCCCAACTCCACTCTTCTCCAACCTCACCTGAAGTCAGGCAGGCTCAGCTGCAGCTTCTTACGGGCTTTGTTTCGGGTGATGTAGTTGGTGGCAGAGCCTCGTTCATACTTAGGGAGGAAAAAGTAATTCTCCATTAGCATGATGGCAGTGATTGACATCAAACTCTGGGCATACTGAATTCCAATCTGAGTAAGTGGCTGAGACGTTTCTGGTAGGAATTGCTGTAGGAAGGGGGCCAACCTCACTGAGGGGCTCTCCTGCACTGTCTTTGTAGCCATAAGCCTAGAGAACACATACATCTATGTGATGCTGGGAAATGTGAGGTGGCTGTAAATCAGATGCTGTGCCAAGTACTCAGTACTAACTTAAAATACTAGCCAGCAAAATCACATTATTTCATTGAACCCCCCACAACATTGTGAGGTGGGTGCCATTAGACCCTCCATTTCACAGAGAAAAAACAAGCTCAGTGAAATAACCTGTCCAAACCACAGTTTTTAAGGACTGGGATTCAAATCTAAGTCTGAGTCCTTACCTTGAGTACCTAACTGCTAAGCTAGTGTTCCCAATCTTTCTTCCCCCATTATAACCACATTAGCACCACTACTCACTCTTTCATCCCCAGAATCCTGGGAAATGTTAATATGTACTGTGATCCTTGAAGGGGGCCACACACTGTTGGCATTTAGTTTCCACAGCCAGGATTGCCCACTAAGCACTCTCATGCCCCAGAACCCATCCCAGATGTTTTGATCTTCCAGATTTCGACTTGAAATGTTATGCCTTGGAGACACCTTCCAAGACAACACTAACCGACATGTGCCCTTTTACAGTCTTCACCCGCGCTGGCTTCCTTCATAGGCCATTTAACAACCTGTGGTTATTTGTTCGGTTGTTTACTTTTATATCTATCTTCCTAGTGTAACAGAAAGTGAGCTCCGGGAAAGCAAGGAAGCACAACTCATTGTCTATGTCTTCATATGCGGCCACTGAAACAGAGCTTAGTTTAACTGAAAAAGGGTTACATCTTAAAGAGGATGTACTACACATAAGGGTGAACTCTACGTCCTGTTAATCAGTCTTTCGTAAACTGTCGTCCCAGAGCTTGGTGTGCTGCTGGGTTGGAGTTATGCCTGGAAAGCTCGACTCTCTTTCTCAAGTTCCTGTCCTCAGACAGAACCCCACAGTTCTTTCTGGGGATTCACTGGACTGAGTACCACAGTCTTTGCTCACCCTGGAACACTTCCTAGTGGCTGTCTCTCGTCGCCTTGAGCCTGAAGTTTCGGTCCTCACTAGAGGAAGAAGCCGGGAAAAGAGACGACCCAAGGCTCCGCCATCCCCGTTTCTCACACATTAGGAGCCCTACATCTCTCCCACTCACCTTCTTCTTCTCCAGGCCTCCCATGGCTCCAAGTTTAACGGGCAGACAGCGCCACTTCCTCCCGCACGTGCCTGCCTAGGGCCCCGAGGACCCCCGTCCCATCCCCCGCCCCATGACAGCAGTCCATGAGGGCTGTCCAATAAGATGCCTGCGCGAGTGCTGGGAACAACAGGGCCTTCATCCTTCTTCTTTGTAACTGAACTCTCTAAAAATAAACGAGTAAGCCTTCTCTTTCGATATTTTCTGCCCAACGTCTTTTGTAGAAAGTTTAAACCTTTAAACCGACGGGGAAATTCAGGCACCTTTACAAACACTCTGATAACAACAGCCGGAAACTGTGAGCCAGGGTACATATTGGGATGGAGAGAGGCGGAAGGCTTGAAAACTGCGCAGGGTCTCTTGGGACACAGAGTGGAGCCACTTGAGGGGAACTTTAGGAGAATTGCGTTCTCCTGGCAATGGTTGCCAGGGCGTTATGGAAACCTGCCTGCCAAGGCCGTAAAGTGGCAGTCTTCCGTGTGGCTGCGCTCACGTTGCCGTTTGCCCACAGCGTGTTTTTCATTTATTCCCTATTATGAGGATAAGCTAGAGCAAAAGCCGACTTTTTGGTGGTGGTTTTGTATTTACTTGCAGAGGCAGGCATGAGTGGCCCACTTATTTTCTGAGCTTTAGCAGTGGATTGAAAAACGACAAAAGAGCCGCCATGATTTGGTGCGTCTGGATTCCCTAGCACTGGGGAGGCAGGGTGGGTAGGATTAGGGGATTAGAGCCAGCCTGGGCTACATAGGGAGACTCTGCCTCAAAAAATAAAAGCAAACAAGCCGGGCTTGTTGGCGCATGCCTGTAATCCCTGTACTAGGGAGGCAGAGGTAGACTGATCGACAGGAGTTCCAGGCCAGGCCAATAAATAAATAAATAAAAATTAAAAATAAAAAAGGGCCTGGCAATCCACTCCCAAGGCAATCCCCAAACAGCCATTGAAAACCCTATGAGGGTCGCTATGAGTCGGACACTGACTCTATGGCACCTAACAACAACAAAAATAAAAACAAAAGCAAACAAAAAAAGAGGAAAGACCGAGGAGAGTTACAGAATTCGTGGCATCTTTTACAATTTTTATTAATTTATTTAGTCCAGGCTGGCTTCCTTCTCGTGATCCTTCTGCCTAGGCCTCTCCAGTGCCTGAATTACAAGCCTATGACACCACACTCTGCTCTCTTGTTATATTTTAAATGTATATTTAACATATTTGAACTTTTAATTTCCATATTCTGTTCCTCCTAAAATAATCGCCGACTTTATGTAAATAGTCACACCAGCTTTAGGTTTGGAAAGTAAATACTACTTTAAGGTTTTTTGATGTTTTCTTCCTTGAAGCTCCCAAACTCCATTTGAAGAAGTTTAAATTTGAGTTCCTCGTAAATATGACCTGGCCCAGGGTCATGAGCATAAGAAGTCATTCCTAGAGGTAGTGACAGATGTTAAGCACTGGGGCATGCTTGCTTTGAACAATTAATTTTATTTTCTACTTTAAAGCTAAAAAAATTTAAACCCAGCAATTCCACAACAAACATGGAACAAAAACTGGGTATAGGAGTGTGGGAAATGATGCTGAAGGAACTTGCCAGAGATAGATGAGGAATAACAGAAGCATGTGCCATTGGCAGCAAAAGACTGGAGCCTGTTTTAGAAAGAAGCTGAGGATAGGACTAGGGGCATGGCTCAGTGGTAGAACACTTGCTTAGCACATGTGAGATCCTGGGTTTGATCACCAGCACTGAGAAACCAACAACAATAACAACAACAACAACAACAATAAAAAGCAAAAACAAAAAGCAAAAACAAAAAGTCTGAGGACCAAACAAGATGGGCTGGCAAAGGAGTGATCACCGAGGCCAGAGGTAAAATTCAGAGAACTTTGAGAAGTCCGTTATGCCTGGAACAAGGGATTGACTGAAGAGGACAGTAGTGCCGGGCTCATGAAGGAGGCATAGGATATAGGGCCAAGATCTTGGGTGTGTGACCTGGGCATTCACTGAGGTTCTTATATTACTATAGTATTCTGTCAGTGTCTTGAAATTCTTAACAGTTTTTAAAGAAAGGGCCCTGCATTTTCATTTCATAATGTACCTCACAAATCATGTAGCTGGTCCTGAATAGGAGGGATCATAGTCACAAAAAGAAGATGGATTCTGTTTTGCTCACATTGATGTTGAGGGGTCACAAGAGAACACCAGAGGTGGTATCCAGGACAGCCATTGAACATTCAGGTCTAGAGTCCCAAATAGAAATCATCTAGGTCCCAAATTATGCCAGTACGGAAATTGAGGCTCAAGGAAGTGAAGGTTCTTACCCAAAATTTCTCAGCTGCTAAGTAGTACAGAAGGAATTCTCCCCAACATCTGGCTTTAGGGTCCACTCCTGAACTCATACTACACTGCCTACTGAGTTGTGAATAGGCCCAGGCATACAACATGTATGTCCCTCCACTCTGTCGTATGAGAGATTATTGTGTGATTTTCAGGTGCCAGGCAGATTTTAGTTCTGTAAAGGAAAGAGACTTTTCTCCATCAGAGCTGTCCTCCCACAAAATGCTTTGTGCAACAGCAAGATTCTGTCACCATTGTGTTGGAGAGCTGAGTGTCTTCAGGTACACGCACCTGCTTTACCTCAAGCTTTGGACAGGCCTCTTCACCTTCAATGTACCTCTCCTCCTCGTTTGTATAATGAGGACAATGCTAACATCATAGAATTGTTGTTTAGATTTATTTTCTTTTTTTTCAAAAAATAGCCAGGCATAGTGGCCCATGCTTATAATCCCAGCATTTGGGGGATGAAGGCAGGGGATTAGGAGTTCAAGATCAGCATAGGATACCTATCGAGTTTGAGGCCAGCCTAGATACATAGCAAGGCTGTCTGTGTCTGTCTGTCTGTCTGTCTCTCTCTCTCTTTGTCTCTCTTATAAAAAAAAAAGATAATGGTGGTATAGCCATTTTGGGGTTTTGTTATGTTTCGTTTTTGTTTTTGTTTTTTGAAACGGTTTTTTTCTATGTAGCTCAGACTGGTCTCAAACTCTTGATCCTCCTTCCTAAGCCTCTCCAGTGCTGGGATTATAGGCATGTGCCCATATCCTCAGCTGGTATAGCCATTTTAGAAGACAGTTTGGGAGTTTCTTACAAAGTTACATGTGATCTTGTCACTATCCAGCAATTGTGCTTCTATTTACCCAATTGATGTGAATACTTAATAAATGTTACCCCCCAAAAAACAACTCACATAAATATTTAATAGCAGCTTTATTCATAATCACCAACATTTGATAGTAACCAAGAAGCTTTTCAGTAGGTGAGTGGATAAATTCACCATGGAATATTCATACGATGGGTTATCAGTCAGTGATTAAAAGAAATAAGCTGTCAACCCCTGGAAAGACATGGATGCATGGAAATGCATATTGTTAAGTGAAAGAAGGCAGTCAACAAAAGCTACATATTGTATGATTTTAATTCATGACATTCTGGAACAGGAAAACTAGAGACAATATAAAGATCTGTTGTTGGTAGGGATTCGTTAGGGTGGGGGAGAAGTTGAATAAGTGACACACAGGGCTTTCTGGGGGGTGGTGAAACTATTATATATGATACTTTACTGGTGGATACATGACACTATTCATTTGCCATATTTGCCATAAACTATATACAATGTCACAGCATAAAGAGTGAATCTTAATGTATGAAAATTAGTAAAAAAAATCATTTAGGAGATTGATGGACTCCAGGGATGAAATGCAAAATGTTATGAAGCTGTCTAATAGTTCTACAGGTGTACAAAATAACCTCACTGATGGGGGCGGGTAATGATATATGTTGTTTTTAGGTGCCATAGAGTAGAGTCCAATTCATAGAGACTGTCATAGGGTTTTCAATAGCAATTGTTTTGGGACTGCTTTGCAAGTGGATTGCCACATCCTCTTCCCATTTTTGCAGTGCTGGGGATCAAACTCAGGTCCTCAGAGAGGGCAGAGCAGGATGGGGCTAGTCAAAAATCAACTGACAGTGTATGTGAATATTTATTTCTGGTCTCTTAATTCTCTTTAATTACTGTATATATTTATCCTTATGCTAGTGGAAATCAGGTAGTGTCAGCCTTCCATATTTGTTTTCCTTTTCAGTATTATTATGGCTATTCAGGGCCCTTTAAGATTCCCTATGAATTAAGAATAAAGTCTTTCATTTCTGAAAAAAAGCCACTGGAATTTTGGTAAGGGTTACCTTGAATATATGGATTGCTTAGGGTAGTACTGCCATCTGAACAATATACTAAATTTTTTAATCTAAGAAAACAAAGGTCTCTCTGTTTTATTTTATTTATTTATTTATTTTTAGGTGTCCTTTAATCTCGTTAATTAATTTGTAGCTTTCAGCATACAGGTCTTTTGCCTCCTTGGTTACATTTATTCCTAGGCATTTTATTGTTTAGAATACTACTATAAATCAAATTGTTTTCTCAATTTCTTTTTTGTTCATTTCTGGAATATAAACCCTCTGAATTTTTGTGTACTCTGTAACTTTGTTTAATTCATTTATTAACTCTAACAGGTGTGTGTGGGGTGTGTATTCATTGAGATCATATATATATGTGTGTGTATATATATGTATGTATACCCACACAATCATATCATCTACAAATAGAGATAGTTATATCTTTTCCTTTCCAATTTGGATGCCTTTTATTTATTTTTCTTACTTGATTGCTATGGCTAGTACATCTAGTATAAAGTTAAATAGCTTTGGTGAAAGCAAACATCCTTAATGTGTTCTTAAATTTATTTCAGGTAAGAGCTTTCATTCTTTCACCATCCAATGTAATGTTAGCTGTGGGATTTTCATAAATACCTTTTATCATACTGAGGAAATTTCCTTCTGTTCATGGTTCACTGTACCCTTTTTAAAATTATGAAATGTTAAGGGCTTTGTCAAATGCTTGTTTGGATCAGTTGAGATGATCTTGTGATTTTTGTCTTTTGTTCTGCCAATGTGGTGTATTACATTGTTTGATTTTTATGTTGAGCCACTTTTGAATGTCTGGACAAATCCTACTTGTTCTTGCTGTATAATTCTTTCAATATGCCATTGGACACATTTTGGGGGTCTATTGTTCAGGATTTTTGCCTCCCTGTTGAGGAGGGAAATTAGTTTGTAGTTTTCTTTTCTCATGTTGTCTTTGACTGACTTTAGGATCAGACTATATTAGTCAGCTTTTGTGTCCCCATGGCAAAATACCTAACAGAACATTTTAAAGGAGGAAGGATTTATTTTATCTCACAGTTTCTGGGGATGAGTCCATAGTGTGGGCAGGGAATGGCTAAGGAGTTGGCTCTTATCCTTTTTATTTCCTTCTTTATGGTAACTTTTGGTTTAGTTTGTTCTTTGTTTTCTTGTACCTTAAGATGTAAATTTAGGTTATTGATATTAGATCTTTTCTTTAGTTTTTCTTTTTTTTTTTTGAGGCAGATCTCTCTATGTATACCAGTTTGACCTTGAACTCACTATATAGGCTACAGTGGTCTCAGACTTATAATCCTCCTGCCCCTACCTCCCATGTGCTTAGATTATAGGTGTCTGTCACCAAGCCTTGTGAGACCTTCTTTCTTAATGAAAATATTTTGTAGCTGTATATTTCCCTTTGATCACTGCTTTTGCTACATTGGGTAAGTTTTTTTTTTGTTGTTGTTCATCTCATAGTACTTTCTAATTTCCCTGTAATCTTTTCCTTTGATTGATGGAATGTTTAAGAATGTATTGCTTGAAGACTGAGGTTGTGGCTCAGTAGTAGAGCACATACTTAATTTTCATGAGGCCCTGGGTTTGGATCTCAGACCAGCACACACAGAAGTGTTGCTTAAATTTTTTTTTTTTTTTTTTTTTTTTTTTTTGTGTGTGTGTTACTGGGGGTTGAACCCAGGGCTTTGTGCTTGCATGTTCTGCAAGTGCTGGACCACTGAGCTGCACCCCTAGCCCGTTTTGTTTTGTTTGTTTGTTTGTTTTTTTTACTTTTTTGAGACAGGGTCTCACTGAGTTATGCAGACTGACTCTGGTCTTGAACTTGCGATCTGTCTGCTTCTGCCTCCCAAGCTGCTGGGATTACAGGCATGCACCACCGTGCCTGGCTTGTGTTGTTTAATTTTTAGTTACATATTTTTAGTTTTTCTTTTGTTTCCTTTTTTATACTTTCTTTTTCTTATCTCCTGCCTGCCTTCCCTCCTTCCTTCCTTTCTTGCTTTTCATTTTGCACTGCTTGGGGGCTGAACCCAGGGCCTAATGCATACTTGTTGTTGTTGTTAGGTGCCGTCAAGTCGAATCCGACTCATAGCAACCCTCATAGGGTTTTCAATGGCTGACTGTTTTGGGATTGCCTTGGGAGTGGGTTGCCACGCCCTTCTCCCATTTTGTGGTGCTGGGAATTGAACTCGGGACCTCAGAGACTGCAGAGCAGTGCTCTACCAACTGAGCTAAATCCCAGCCCTCATGCATACTTAGCAAGTGCTATAACACCACCTCTTTTTAATTTTTAATTTCTCCTCTTATTTCAGAGATATTTTCCCTTTGTCACTTATTTACATACTGTGCTCTTACTTTTTTCCTAAGTTATCTGCTGGCTAATTTATTTTATAATTATTTTCAAATTGCAGGTTCTTTTATTTCTTTGTTCTATCTTAACATGAGTTGTTCTTTGTATTAAATAATGTAACCAATAAATAATGCTTAGTATAGTGCCTGATGCATGATCAGTGCTTTTTTTCCTCCCCATACTTGGGGGTTGAACCCAGGCTCTTGTTCATACTTTGCAAATACTCTAACACTGGGCTGCACTCCCATCCCATTTTTTATTTTTTATTTTAAGTTAGGATCCTACTAAATTACACAAGCTGCCTCTGGCCTCAAACTCACACTGTCCCTGACTCAGCCTCCTGAGTTGCTGGGATCAAAGGTGTGTGTCTTGCATCATGTGCCTAGGGCTTAGTGCTTAATGTATGGTGGTGCTATTCTTTTCTTTCTTCTGATTATTACATTGGCAGGGTGGATATTTATAGGGGTCAGGTGGACCAGCTTACTAGGTAGGAAATAGAGGAGCGTGGGCTTTGGAATTTAGCAGTGCTTATTGTTACTGTTTGAGTAGATTACCACCCTCTTAGTACCTGAGACCCCCATCCATAAAAGAGTGACACAAATGAGGAACATTCACCATCACTGTCTTTCAGCCTTGAATTTCTTTGATTTATATGAGTGTTGACTTTGGACAAAGTCTGAGTGTGTGTGTATGTGTGTTGGTGTGCGTGTGTGAAATGGATAAAATTACAATGAAAGCCTTACCTGAAAAAAAAAAAACTTAGTGTTTTTAAGCATCTAGCAAATAAGCTGGGCTCAGTGGCACACTCTTGTCATTCCAGCAACTCAGGAGGCACAGGCAAGAGGATCACAAATTTGAGGTCAGAGGCAGCCTGCATAACTCAGTGACACACTGACTCAAGACAAATTTTTTTCAAAGAAGCAGCAGGGGGCACCTCAGTGGTAGAGTGCTTGTAAAGTAAGCACAAGGCACCCCAGTACTGCAAAAAAAAAAAAAAAAAGTAATTTTTTTAAAAAAAGGAATGGCTAAAATGAAAAAGCCTAAGCATATCAATTGGTGAGGAGGATGTGGATTGTTAGAGTTTAAATATGGTTTATGTATATGGTCAACCAAACATAATCTGACTGTGGTGTTTACAAGTAGGGTCTTTTGGAGGTAATTATAGTTAGATAAGGTCATCATGAGTTGTGGCATGACATCAAAGACATTACTCTGGAGGAAAGCAAAATGTTATTTAAAAGACAGGACAAAAAGAAAAGACCAAATTACATGTCAAAAGAGACTCTGAAACTTGCCCTCAAATATCAAGGAGCCAAAATAAAAGGAAGAGATTACAAAGTTGAAGAACTAAACAGAAGATTTCAAAGGACAGCTTGAGAAGACAAAATCAAATATTACAGTGACATGTGCAAAGAGTTGGAGATAGAAAATCAAAAGAGAATAACTCATTTTGTTTTTCTTAAACTTAAAGAATTGAAGAAAAATTCAAGCCTCAAGTGGCAATAGTGAAGGATTCTGTAGGAAAATATTAAATGATGCAGGAAACATCAAAAGAAGAGGAAAGGGATACACAGAGTCATTATACAAAAAAGAATTGGTGGAATATCAACTATTCCAAGAGGTTGCATATGATCAGGAACTAAAGGACCAAAGGAAGCAGTGGAAACTGCCTTGAAGGAATTGGCAAAACATGAGACTCCAGGAATTGATGGAATACCAATTGAGATGTTTCAACAACAGTGCAGCACTAGAGGTGCTCATTTGCTTATGCCAAGAGATTTGGAAAACAGCTACCTGGCCAACTGACTGAAAGAGGTTCATTATTTGTGCCTGTTCTGAAGAAAGGGCATCCAACCAAGTGTTTCCCATGATATAATATCATGGGAGAAGGACATGGCAATCCACTCCCGAAGCAATCCCAAAACAATCAGCCATTGAAAACCCTATGAGGGTTGCTATGATTTGGACCCTAACTTGATGGCATCTAACAACAACAACAACACCATTAATAGCATATACAAATAAAATTTTGCTAAAGATCATTCAAAAGCAGCTGCAGCAGTGTATTGACAGGGAACTGCCAGAAAATCAAGTTGGATCTAGAAGAGTGTGTGTAATCAGAGACATCAGGCCTGATGTCAGATGGATCTTAGCCAAAAGTAGATAATACCAGAAAGATATCTATCTATGTTTTATTGACTATGCAAAGGCATTTGACTGTGTGGATCACAACAAAGTGTGGATAACATTGTGAAGAATAGGAATACCAGAGCACTTCATTGTATTTATGAGGAAGCTGTACATGGACCAGCAGGCAATTATTTGAACAGAACAAGGAAACACTGCTTGGCTTAGAGTCAGGAAAGGTGTGCATCGGGGCTGTATCCTTTCACAGTACCCCTTCAGTCTCTATGCTGAGCAAATAATCTGAGAAGCTGGACTTTATGAAGAAGAATGTAGCATCAGGATTGGAAGAAGACTCATTTACAACCTGCATTATGCAGATGACACAACTCTGCTTGCTAAAAGTGAAGAGGATTTGAAATATTTACTGATGAAGATCAAAGAACACAGCCTTCAATATGGATTGCACTTCAACTTCAAGAAAACAAAAATCCTTACAACAGGGCCAGTAAGCAACTGCATAATAAGTTGCAGAAAAGACTGAGTTTGTTCAACATTTTGCTTTACTTGGTTTTACAATCCGCACCTATGGAAGCAGCAGTCAAGATATCAAGATACACATTGCATTGGGAAAGGTTATTGCAAAAGACCTCTTTAAAATGTTAAAAAGGAAAGACATCACATTGAAATGAAGGTGTGCCTGACTCATGTCATGATATTTTCATTAGCATCATCTGGTTGTGAAAGCTGGACTGAGGATTAGGGAGACAGGAGAAGAATTGATGCTTTTGAATTATGGTGCTGTAGATGAATATTGAATATACCATGGACTGCAAAAAGAACCAATCCATCCTAGAAGAGATGCAACCAGAGTGCTCCTTGGAAGCAATGATGGCTACACTGTGTCTTACATATTTTAGACATGTAGTTAGGAGGGACCAATCCCTGGAGAAGGACATCATGTTTGGGAGAGTGATGGATCAATGTAAAAAGGAAAGACCCTCAACTAGATGGATTGACACAGTGGGTGCAACAATTGGCTTAAGCATAAAAAAGATCCTGTGCCTGGCACAGTGTCAGAGAGTGTTTTGTTCTGTAGTACACAGGGTTGCTATGAGTCAGACCCCATTCTAGGGCACCCAACAACAACAAAGATCATCAAGGTCGAGCCCCCATTGTTAAATACTGGTGACTTCGTAAGAAAAGAGACAAGAGGATATACATGAGCACTCCCTATCTTTTGCCATGTGATGCTTGGCCCTGTTTTGAGAGTCTGCCAGCAAGAAGGACATAACCAGATGTTGCCTCTCGACTATGGACCTGTCACATGTAGTGGTTCCTCCAGAATCCTTCTTAGTTTTGCACCTATTGGTGAATGGAAGTCCCATATGACTAGCTGAAGGAGGAGAAAAACACTCAAACCAGACTTGTAGGTTTGGCATAGTACATAGATGCAAGACTACAGCTACATTATAGCTATTTTCAGGGATGGTCTTGAAAGTTTAGATGGAAAATATTCACAACAGGTGGAACGGCAAGTGATCATCTGCTTCTTATGGAAAGAGACGTGGCCCAAGGTGAGAATACCTATAGATTTCTGGGCAACAGGAGCATTTGGTATGAGCTGGCTGGAGAGCACAGGATCTGAACATAGAGATAAGGAGGTCTGGGTGGAACCATGTGCATCGATATAAGGACGAGAGCACGGAGCCCCTAATATGGCATTATAGTCCAATGGGCCTCTGATGGCAGTTCCCCTGCAATAAACAACTTCTTTCCTGGAAAGGTTATTGGTTTGTCCTCACAGGGATAGATCTCTATGCTGGGTATGGGTTTGGCTTTTCCATTTACAGCCTCTCAGCTAGCACCACTATCCAGAAGTTTATGAAATTGTTGTGGAATTCAATATAGCAGAGCATGCAACATGGGACTCATTTTAAGCCAAAGGACATGCAGGAACAGGTCACAGCCATGAGGTCCAATGGTCATAGATGTACCATACCTCCCTAAGGCAATCACCATCACAGAATGCTGGAACAGTGTTCCAAAGGCATAGCTGAAACGTCAACATGGAGGACATACTCTGGAATCATGGGATGCCATCTCACTTATTCCCAAGGACCCCCTGGTGCCTGCAATGCTGGGCTCTCAAGCAGGACATGTTTTTTTTCCCCAGGGGACACATAAATGGTCCTATTGAACTATAAATTAATTATGGCTGCCACATGGATGCTTTCACCTTGTGCCCAGGGACCAGCAGATTTGAATAGGCATCACTGTGCTGGCAGGGTAATTGACCCTGACCAGCAGGACTGAAGAGGGCTACTTTTAATGATGGGCAATTGGGAGCAAAATGTGTGAAATTCAGGTTGTCTGGAAGACTCTCACTACTCCATTGCCCCTTGCCACAGTGAATGCACACACAAAACACCTCTAACATAAAAAGAGCTCAGATAAAAAGGATTCGAGTCCCTCAAAAATGAGGATTGGGTTACAGCATCATGACCTGCTGAGTCACAGCTGAGGGTCCATTAAATTTGGACCCTGCAGGAGGGAGAGGGAGAGAACCAGTTACAGCCTGAAGATCAATTGCAGTGGAGGGGATTAGAGTCCATCCCACTAACCTACCTTTTCCAAGGTTCCACTCAAGAAGAGGGGCCCAGAGAGTCACTCCATGAACTTGTGTGAAGTAGATGGGGTGCAAAATAGGCCTCTTGAATTGTCTCCTACTGTGGGCAGCCCAATTTCCTGATAACCTCAGCTGCTGTGCTCTGAAATCCATCGCCATGGTAATGCCAAGTGTACACTTCCATAGGCACCTCTTAACAAGTTACTGAGCACAGCAAGGGTTACTAAGGCAGTCCCCATCCTGGGAGACACAGGACCTCTCTTGTAGTTTACTTTGGCTTGAGAACTCAAAGCTGATGCTTTGATGGAACACACACACTCCCCCCCCCTTTCTCTCTCTGTATGGTTTTTGTTTGGCATTTTTTGTTTGTTTTTGAGATGGGGTGTTTTTGATGTAGCTCAGGAAACTCTGGAACTTGCTGTCCTGTCCAAGCTGGCTTTGAACTTGCAGTCTTCCTGTGTCTGCCTCCCAAATACTGGGCTTACAGGTGTGTACTTTGCTGGAACTTTCTTAGAGCTGCACAGCACTCTAAGACTTTCCTTGCTTTTTCCTCCATTCCCTGTCTTCTTCATAGAGCTCAGAGCTACTCCCTACTCTGATGGGTCTCTAGGCCTTGTGTAGTTTATATCCCTCCTCATTTATACTCACAGTGTTTCCCACCAGTCAATGCTTTGAACATCTAATTCTCTGTGGGCACCTGCTTCTCAGAGGACCTGGGGTAACACAAGCAGTCACAGAGGTTCAGCTCAATGATACTTTGCAAACTGTGCGAACCTATCAAGGTAGCACCCAGATCAGGAAGAAGATAAACAGTCCCTCCAAAATACCCCCACAAGGTTAGGACTTCTCCCTTCTAGATACTACCCTTCAAATAATCACTTACATGATTTCCCATATCATATATTGTTGTTGTTAGATGCTGTCGAGTCGTGTTGGACTCACAGCAACCCTCATAGGGTTTTCAGTGGCTGATTGTTTCAGGATTGCCTCGGGAGTGAATTGGCACATCCTTCTCCATTTTTGTGCTGCTGGGAATTGAACCAGGGACCTCAGAGACTGCACAGTGGCACACTACCAACTGAGCTAAATCCCAGTTCACATCATATACTAGTTTTGCTTATTTTTGAAGTTTTTCACCCTTGAAACACCTTGTGTTTTGACTGCAAAGGGTTTGAGATGTGATCACACTCATATAAATATGTAACTTTTATATATGAGTATAGCACAAACATGAGATTTCTGTCAAAGAGTTATTTGTTTTTTGTTTTTGAGATAGAGTCTTGCTATGTAGCTTAGGTTGACCTCACGTTCACAGCCTTCCTGCCTCAGCCTCTAGAGTGCTGGGATGACAGGTGTACACAACCATGCCCAGAAGTTCCCCATGTCTTGCCTCATACACATGCAGTGGAAGCTGATGGGAAGTGTCTACATGAGGGGAAGGCCCTAGGTTCCATTCCAAGTACCACAAAAGAAATCAAGGAAGGAAGGTAGGAAGGAAGGAAGGTAGGAAAGAAGGAAGGAAGGAAGGGGGGAATAGAAAAAAGGAAGAAAAGGAAATAAATAAATAAATAAAGGAAGGAAGGAAGGAAGGAAAAGAAAAGAAAGCAAAAGGAAGGCAGGCAGGAAGGAAGGCAGGCAGGTAGGCAGGCAGGCTGGCTACAGTGACTATTAGCATAATTTTCTGTTATTGCCCTGAAAAATGCTAAGATGCCATTAAAACAAATCTCCAGTCAAAAAGTCAAATAGTGTCTTAGAATTATTTTGAGGGTACACTCATCCCTTGGTATCTGTGGGGGATTAGCTCTAAGCTTGTGGATACAAAAATCTATGATGCTCAATCCCTTATATACAATGGTGTAGTAGTTTCCTAGAACCTATGCACATTCTTCTATATACATTAAGTCATCTCTAGGTTACTTATAATACCTGGTAGAAAGTAACTGCTATGTAAATTGTTGTTGTGCTGTATTGGTTAGGCAATGATGATCAGGAAAATATAATCTGCACATTTTTGGTACAGATGCAACTATGTTTTTCAAAATATTTCAGGTTAGTTTGAGGTTGGTGTTTGGCATAAATGTGAAAACCCACAAATATGGATACAAAGGGCTGAGCATAATTTTGAACTCACAGACTGGAAAGGGTCAAGGAGACGTCTACGCATCCAGGGACCAAATCAAACTGAGAATCTGTGCTCTAGTTTACAAGACTCTGGATGATTTTCTTTTTTCTTTCATTTTCTTTCTCCTTCTTCTCTTTTTTCTCCTTTGGTCTTCTTCCTTCCCCTTTCTTTTTTTTTTTTTTTTTCTCAGTGCTGGGGAAGGAATCCAGGGCCATGCATGTGCTAAGCAAGAGCTCCACCCCTGAACTACATCCCCAGTCGCTCCTTCCTGCTAGCCACAACTATATTTTCTAGTTTTTGTTCAATTAACACGTTATGTATTTTAAGTTTACTATTCATTACAAGTTGGGTCCGACTCATAGCGAGCCTCATAGAGTTTTTAAATGGCTGATTGAGGATTGCTTCGGGAGTGGACTGCCATATCTTTCTCCCATTTGTGTGGCGCTGGGGCTCGAACCCAGGTCCTCAGAGAGTGCAGAGCAGCACTCTACCAATTTAGCTCAGTGGGTAGAGCGCTGTGCTGCACTCTCTGAGGCCCCGAGTTCAATTCCCAGCACCAAAAAAATGGGAGAAGAGCCTGGCAATCCACTCCCAAGGCAATCCCGAAGCACTCAGCCATTGAAAACCCTATGAGGGTAGCTATGAGTTGGATACTGACTGGACGGCACCTAACAACAACAACAATTCGTTACAAACACCTTTCTGTGTCAAGCTGTACATTATTCATCTGTCATTGTTGTAGCAGAAAAACTACCTCAAATAACTAAGGGAAGAAAAAGTTTCTTGAAGGCACACACTTGGAGGATCAGTGCATAATGGTGACCCAGGAGTCATGGCAGCCTCAGGAAGCAGGGCCCCTGCAGACAACCTTGTATCATATTAGGTAGGAAGCAGAAAGAGTGAGGAGCCACAGTCCAGGGAAGAAAACCTCCAAAGGCCTGTCCCCAGTGACTCACTTGTGCCAGCCTAGACCCACCTCCCAAGTTTCCACAAGCACCCAGGACAGCACCACTAGCTGGGGGCCAAATGACAAGAACTTTAGGGGAAAATTTAGATCCAAACCATAACGTGTGGTCTCTAAAAACATCTCAAGACATGTAAATTTTTGTGACCAAGTATGCACTATGTAACCTTATGAGTGAGTATTTGTCATGGTCATGCTTTTCATGCCACCATCACATATGCAAGTGTGTTTTTCTCTTATGAGTAGGTCTTAGGCTATATTCTGGTGCAATTAGCAGAGACCACCGGGATGTGTTGATCACCCAACAGAAGACCACCCAACAGAGAAACTGAGGACCCCACAAAGGCAAAGATTACTAAAGGACTTGGGAGAGGAGAGTTGAATTAAATGTCAACCAGGCAAGTTTTGATAGGTTCACAGCAACCAGGGCTGTGTGGGAAGGGTCACCTTTGGGTCTGGACAGTAAATTGCCCCAAAGAGTCCTGTTGTCTTAGAAGGTAAGATAGGGGTGGAATGTGGAGTGGAGAAATTCCTTCTTTGAGGCTGCTTATCCACATCAAAATGTCGTAGTTCCCCCGACAAGAGTGGAGATTTTGATTCTTATTAAAATGGGTTCAACAGTAAATTTCTGGGAGCTTGTGATTTTAGGAGGAAAAAAAGAAATCTCAGTAGAAAACTATTAGTCACTCAGTGAACATTGGTTTTTAGGACACTTTATCCCCGAAGCATGTATGACTCTCATAGAAAACTCTTAAAAGGCAGAATTTCTCTTTTTTTACAATAAGCTAATACTTTTTTTCCTCCTCCTGCTAACCTTACCACACATAGTCTTGCTGTGTTCCCAGGCTGGCCCCAAACTTCTGGGCTCAAGTGATCCTCCTGCTTCAGCCTCCCTAGGAGTTGGGACTACAGGTGTGACCAGAATGCAGCTCCAAGCCAGATTTCACTTTCTTGGCTACAGTCCGTCAAACAGAAACCTGCTGGATGGTTTAGTCACTTCTTTTTCACTTTCCCTGACTACATAACCTAAAGCAGTGCAGGTCTTCCCCTCCAATCAGTGGCTTTAATTCAAATAGCTATAGAACATTTACTTTCCTCGCCAGGGTGCTAAGTCCAGGTGAGCAAGCTGGGGCATGTCTGTCTCCCTCATCTCACAGAGGGAGCCGCCCACCCAAAGGATCAGAGGTGACCCTCCCGGAAAAAGCCACTTCTAGCAGGAGGGTTTCCATAGGGAGACCCAGTGTCATGGCCACTTTCTGCAACCCACCCTGGGGATGGCATGAAAATCAGAATTACCACCCATGGCCACCAATCTCAGGGGGAGTATTGGGGATGAGGCAAGAACGGTCTCACTCCAGACCAAGGCAGCTCCACTGCACGCACGCCACCGCAGCTCCCCTGGAGGTGCCGACCCCCAGTTCATTAGAAGTTAGGACAATGGCCAGCCTCCGGTCTTTCCTGGACTCGTCATGCATATCCCCCATATGGGTCCCCTCCAGCCTTCTTTCAAGAGACAACCTGTCTTATTTTAACTGGACAAGACTGAGACCGGTGGTTCATGCATATAGGTCCCAACTACTTGGGAGGCTGAGGCAGGAGGAGGGCTTGAGCCTATGACTTCAGGGCCATAGTTTGGGAGGCAAATCAGTGACAGCAGTAACCTTCAGTACTGTGTTCACACCTTTGAATAGCCAATTGTTACCTGCCTGGGCAACACAGACAGGTGCCATCTCTTAAACACACATGCATTCTGGCTGTGGTTGTACATACCTGTAACCCCAGTTCTAGGGAGGCTGATGCAAGAGAATTGAGAGTTTTAGGCCAGCCTGGAGTACATAGTCAAATCCTGTCACACACACACAAACAGGAAGAGGAAACCAAATACCTATATACAAACATTAAATTTAATAATACTTGTATAAACACTTTTGTTCTTATTTGTTACCATTGAGTCAGATTTGACTAATAGTGATGCTATTGTACAAGAGAATGAAACATTGCCCAACACTATGCCATGCGACAATCATTTTAAGTGTAAGGCCAATGTTGCAGCCCCTATGATTCTTCTCATTTTGAGTTTTGCCGCATCAGTGACAGGAGGTCCCTGGGGCTTGACTCCATTCCTGCCATTAAGGCTGACTCTACTTTGAGGAGGCACCTCTTCCCCAGGCATTTCTTGAATGTCTTCCAGCCTAAGGGGCTCATTTTCTGGCACTATATTTGACAGTGCTTCAATGGCTAATTGTTTCAGGAGTGGGGGCTGCTGGATCCTTCTCCCTAGTCTGTTGTAGTTGGGGAGCTCAGCTGAAACCTGGCTACCAGGGGTGGCTCTGCTTGTATACCTGTGGCAAAGCTTTCAGCATCACAGCAACACACAAGTCCCCATAGGATGAAAGCTGTCAGACACATGGTAAGTGAACAGACGTACATGTCCATAATTGTCTATGTTGCACGCTTGACTTGTGATAAGAAGACAGGCATAAAAAGAGGTTATCTTGCTAGGCACCATGGTGCAGGTCTATAATTCTAGCAACT
>VMDO01006573.1:0-39647 GCA_007922755.1 Pedetes capensis
AGGTACAACCAGAGTGCTCCTTGGAAGCAAAAATGGCCAAACTGCGTCTTACATATTTCGGACATGTAGTCAGGAGAGAACAGTCCCTGGAGAAGGACATCATGTTTGGAAGAGTGGCAGGTCAACGGAAAAGAGGAAAACCCTCCACCAGATGGATTAACACAGTGTCTGCAACAATGGGCTTAAACATAAATAAGATCGTTTGCCTGGCACAGAATCGGCAAGTGTTTCGATCTGCTGTACATAGGGTCGCTATGAGTCGGACTCTACTCGACGGCACCTAACAACAACATGTACAACATACTTGCAGGCAAAATTATACTGAATGGCAGGGGGCAGGAGAAAGCATTTCATCTGAAATCAGAAATGAGACAAAAGTGTTGACCCTTTACACTCTCATTCAAAATAGTCCTTAACATTTTAGTGTCAGTAACAAGGCAAAAGAAAGTTGTAAAAATGAGACAAATAGGCTGGGCACTGTGGGGCCTGCCTATAATTCCAGCAACTTGGGAGGTTGAGTTAGGAGGATTGTGAATTTAAAGCCAGAGGCAGCCTGTGTAAGCCCCTGTCTCAAAATTTTAAAAAGGGGAGGGAGTGTTGGTAGTGTGGTTCAGTGGTGGAATGCTTGCCTAGCATATACAAGATCCTGGGTTCAAGCTCCCAGTATCAACAAAAATGATACAAATAGGAAATAAACACTTCAATTTATCTCTCCTTACAAATAATATAGTGGCTACAAGGTTGGTCTCAAACATAAAAAGATCATGTGCATGGCACAGTGTTGGGTGATGTTTGGTAAGAGTTGCATCCGACTCAATAGCAAACAACAACAAAGTAGTAAAAGACACTAAAGACAAGAAGATTCTTAAATATAATTAAGTATTTTAGCAAAATACCAGAATAAAAAAACAACATACAAAAATTAATATCTTTTTTATGTACCAATAACATTTGTTGAGAAGGAATCAAATAATACCATTTATAATACATTCAAACATATGCAGGAATAAACCTAAACAAGGATGAGAAAGACTTTCTACAATGAAAATTGTCAAATAGTGAAGAAATTAAAGAAGACACTAGGAAAAGGAAAGAATTTCCAGGTTCACAGTTTGGCAGAATTCCTATTGTGAAAGTAGTCATATTTTCAAAAGTCTTCTATAATTTCAAGGCAATTTCCACATAAATTCTAATGAAAATCTTCACATGATGAGAAAAAAATCCTATTCAGAACCAGACTTTGTGGATTATTATTGAAAGATTTTTCCCAAAGTATTTGTAAAAGAGGGGCTGGGATTTAGCACACTTGGTAGACAGCTGCTCTGCAGTCTCTGAGGTGCTGGGTTTGATTCCCAGCACAATAAAAATGGGAGAAGGATATGACAATCCACCCCCAATGCAATCCTGAAATGATCAGCCATCGAAAACCCTATGAAGGTTTCTATGAGTCAGATATGACTTGACGGCACCTAACAACAGCAACAATATATGCTAGAGGCTAAATGTGTCTTGCAGCCCTGACTGCACTAGTTTCCCTTACTTTTAAGTGCCTTCCTGTTGGTAATCATCTGCCAAAAATCACCTGTAGAAGAGCAACACTGTTTATGTATAAATAAAATAGGCTATATAGGTACTTTTATATTATTCACTAAAAATTAGTGTTTCTCTCCTGCTGTTCAATGTATTTTGAACATGTGCTGTTCTGTAAATCTGAAGCAAGATTAAAAAGAAAATTAAACAAGATTCTTCTGGCAGCACTGCAAGTTAGTACCATGCACCTGGCACATCATTCCCAAAGCAAAGTGATCATATAGAAAAGAACTGCTTGATAAGCAGCAGAACTAAAAGAAAAAGATGAACAGATAACAATGCATTGAAAATTAGATTAAAGTTTGCACTGTGATTTTGCAGAAAGAAATTGAGAAGTAATGAGAGGAGATGGAGCATAGGGAAAACCAGACAGAACAAGAAGAAAAAAAGATTCAAATGTGAGGTCTATTATCGTGAGAAATAGCTCCTCAAATGTAGTAGAAATTCTGTGCTCTGAATAATTTCAAAGTACAATAGGAAATCAGATGGAGACTTTAAAGTGGTGGCAAAAGTTTAATGACTGAGGAGCATGATGATAAAAGAAAAAACAAACACAAATTCTTTTCTCATTAGCCATAAATATAATATTTACATTCATAGGATTTTATAAACTCTTTAAAATTTTAATCAATCCAAAAGAATCTGAATTAATCTTTGTAGATATGTTAGAAAATTAGATTTACAGTTGAGCCTTTGATCAGACTGCAGGGCTGGGCAATACCTGGATTGCAGAGCCAGAGAGCCAGGTGGTCTTTGCCCAGACAGCTGATCCACAGGTACTTGAGGTAATAAATGTGTGCTACTTTATGCTGGTTAAGTTTGTGGTCATTTTACAGGAACAGAAACCTAGTTTAGGCACTAACGCTCAAATTAAGACAATTACTTAAAATTTTTTAGGAAGGAAATATGACCAATATAGTAGTGAGTTGAAATAAATTGTAGTATAAAGAACAAAAAGAAAACAAACAAAATCTTAAAAACCTCACTTGTTCGTCTACTTGTTCCTCTATTAGCAATGTCATAACCCAGGACCTTTTCTATAACTCATCTTTGGTTTCCAACTCAGGTTGGGGGCTGGACCTTCTCCACTCTATTTTCAGTTTTGTTTTGGTTTGTTTTTAAAACTTGCTTTGATTATTGGGAAAACAGCAAAATGATTGGTTTCATTTTTAGATTAAATTATATACAAGTTTTTGTTTTGTTTTTTAATAAAGTGGTAATCAGATAGTAATTTAGGAGAAATATTGAGTTTTATTTTTGGCCTGAGTATTGTCTGAGTGTACTGTAAATGTGCCCTGCTAAAAAAAGCCATTTATGAAAAGCCCAAAGCCAATATTATAGTCAATCTTGAAAAACTGAAGCTTTTCCTTTGAGATCAGGAAAAAGGCAAGTATGATCACTTTTGTCATTTTTCCTCCCCAGTATTGGGGATTGTACCCAGACCCTTGCCCATGCTAAATAAGTGCTCTACCACTGAGCACACCATTAGCCCATTTTCTAAATTTTTATTTTGGGACAGAGTCTTACAAAATTCCCCAGGCTGTCCTTAAATTCACTATGTAGTCCAGGCAGGCCTCAAGCTGTGATCAAAGATGTGCACCACAGCCTTCTGCTGATGATATGATTTTATATGAAGAAAGTCCACCTGGGCACTGTGGCACGTCTGTAATCTCAGCAACTCAGGAGGTTGAGGAAGGAGGATTGCGATTTGGAGGCCAGAGGCAGACTGCACAGCTTAGTGAGACCCTGCCTCAAAATTTAAAGGGTCTGGGGGTACCGCTCCGTGGTGGAGTGCTTGCCTAGCATTTGCAAAGCCCTGTGTCAACCTCCGAGTATGGAACAAAAACATCTTGAAACTCCACCAATAAACCATAGGATTAATAAACTAATTTGATAAATTTCAGGATATAAAATCAATATGTAAAAATCCATTTTGCATTTCTACATACTGACAACAAGCTCTCTTAAAAAGAAACTAGGCAAAACACCCCACTAACAAGAACACAAAAATAATCAAATACCTGGAAAACTGGATAATCACATGTAAAATGTTTAAATTGGACCCTATCTCCTAACCAGACATTGAAACCAACTGAAAATGGAATAGAGACTTAGACCTAAGATCTAGAAGTATGCAACTCAGGGAAAAGATATGCATAAAAACTTCCTAACATTGGTTTTGGTGATGTCTTCAAAGGTATTACATCAAAAGCACAGGCATAAAAGCAGAAATATACAAGTAGCATTACCTCGTGTTTAAGAACTTCTGCACAACAGAGGAAAGAGTCAAGAGAGTGAAAAAGGCAATCTAAGGGAGTGAGGAAGCATTTACAAACCATATATATGATAAGAGATTGATTTTCAACTCCTATAAGCAACTCCTATAATACAATAGTCCAAATAACTAACAAATCGATGGAAGAAAGACTTGAATTTATATTTCTCCTCAAAATACATATAAATAAGCAATATGAATATGAAGAATGCTCAATGTTACTAATCATCAGGAAAATGAAAATTTAAACAATAGGCTATCATCTCCTACCTGTTAGGATTATTGTTCCCAAACACACATACATAGACATATACAAAAGATGCACAAAAGACATTAATGAGAATGTGGAGAAATTAGAACCCTTACATACTGCTGGTGGGAATGTAAAATTCTGCAGCTGCTGCAGAGAACATTGTAGAAATTAATCAAAAAATTAAAAATAAGCCTAACTTATTATACAACAATCCCACTTTGGAGTATTTATCCAAAGGAATTAAAATCTGTGTCTTGAAGAGATGTTTATTGTTAGGTGCTGAGTCAGGTCAGACTCATAGCAACACTATGTACAAGAGAAGCAAACACTGTATGACATTGTGACATGCACATGATCCTTTTTTATGTTTAAGCCTATTGTTGCAGGCACTGTTTCAATCCATGTACTTGAGGGTCTTCCTTTTTTGTGTTGACCTGCCACTCTCCCAAACATGATGTCCTTCTCCAGGTATTTGTCCCTCCTGACTACATGTCCAAAATATGTAAAATGCGGTTTAGCCATCCTTGCTTCCAAACAGCACTCTGGTTGCACTTCTTCTAGGACAGATCTGATGGTTATTTTGGCAGTCTGTAGCATATTCAATATTCACCTACAGTACCACAATTCAAAATGAAGAGATGATAGTAATTCAATATTCATTGCAACACTATTCACAACAATTAAGACATGGAAACAAACCTAAATTTTTATCAATAGAAAAAGGATAGGAAGTGTGGTATCTACATACAATGGGATATTGTTTAGCTATAAACAGAAGGAAATTCTGCAGTATGTAACAACATAGATGATACTTGGAGATTTTATGATAAGTGAATAAACCAGTCACAAGAGGACAAACACTGCATGATTTCATTCTTAGGAGATATCTAAAATAGTCAAACTCAGGGAATCAGGTAGTACAATGGTAGTTTCTAGGGACTAGTGGGGGGAGGAAATAAGAAGTTATCAAACAAAAACAGTGGGCATACAGTCTCAATTTCACAAGATGAAGAAGTTTTAGAGATCTGCCATATGACATTGCGCCTATCATTAACCACACTGTAGTGTACACTTAAGATCTGTGAAAGGGTTGTTGTTAGGTGCTGTCGAGTTGTGTCTGACTCATACTGACCCTCATAGGGTTTTCAATGGCTGATTGTTTCGAGATTGCCTCAGGAGTGGATTGCCACTTCCTTCTTCCATTTTTGTTCTGCTGAGAATCAAACCCAGGACCTCAGAGACTGGAGAGCAGCGCTCTATTAACTAAGCTAAATCCCAGCCCCATGAAAAAGGGTAATCCCCATGTAAAGTATTCTTACCACAAGAAAATGAAATAATAATTCAATTTCTATAACAAATAATTTTAACAAATAGAGTAACATGCTGTTAATTTGTATTGCTATTAAATAAGTTGATAATTTAAATTAAATGTAGACTTTTTCTGTTTTTATCGCAAATAAAGAGAAATTGATTTACTGTTAAGTTATTATTTTTAAAGATATAATTTTATATAAGAACTAAGAATTTTATAAATGAATCCTTTATAAGTGTTTCAAAATAAAATAAATAGTGGAGGAAAGACTAAGTGTAAATTAACATGAAACTACCTCTTTTAGCATCATTTATGATTTTTTAGGCAATTTTTTTATAGTCATTTTTCAAACAGAACAAAGAGACACTATCTGGTTTAAAATCAGCAAAGGTGTGAGTCAGAGCTGTATCCTTTCACTGTATCTCTTCAATCTCTATATTGAGCAAATAATCTGAGAAGCTGGACTTTATGAAGAAGAACACTGCATCAGGATTGGAAGAAGACTCATTAACAACCTGCCTTAAGCAGATGACACAACTCTGCTTGCTGAAAGTAAAGAGGATTTGAAACATTTACTGATGAAAATCAAAGAACACAGCCTTCAGCATGAATTGTGCCTCAACATCAACAAAACAAAAATTCTTACAGCTGGGTCAGTAAGCAATTTCTTGGTAAATGGAGAAGATTTAAGTTGTTCAAAGTTTTGCTTTATTTGGTTCTACAATCAACACCCATGGAAGCAGCAGTCAAGACATCAAAAGACACAGTAAATTGAAAAAAAAAAAACATGTTAGAAAAGACCTCTTTAAAGTGTTGAAAAGTAAAGATGTTACATGGAGGACAAAGATGCACCTGACTCATGCCATGGTATTTTCAGTCACATCATGTGGTTGTGAAAGCTGAACATTGAATAAGGGAATCAGGAAAAGAATTGATGCTTTTGAATTACAGTGCTGGCAATGAATATTGAATATACCACGGACTATCAAAAGAACCAATAGATCTGTCCTAGAAGAAGTAGAACCAAGGTTCTCCTTGGAAACAAGGATGGCTAGGCTGTGATTACATATTTTGGGCATGTCAGGAGAGACAAATCCCTGGAGAAGGACATCGTGTTTGGGAGAGTGTCAAGTCAATGAAAAAAAGGAAGACCCTCCAATAGATGGATTGATACAATGTCTGCAACAATATGTTTAAACATAAAAATGATAATGTGCCTGGAACAGAATCAGGGAGTTTTTCTTTCTTTTGTACACAGGGTTGCCATGAGTTGGACTTGACTTGATTGCACCTAATAACAACAGAGTCATTTTCATGAAGAGGGCAAGAGAGAGTAAAATGCTGTTTTGGGAGTCAAGGTATTATTCACTGCAAGATCATAAAGCCAATTAAGGAAGGTTTTTCAGTACTCTTAAGACCAAAGAAATATGATGGAGAAACAAAAGCAAGCAATTCTGGGAGAGATACAAGGAGTAGAGAAGATCTCATGATGCCATTTGACCAAGTCATATCATGAGTTATTTATAGATTTGAAGAACAAGAATAAATTTTATGTGTAAATATCTTACTTAGCATCCAAGATATGTATTTTGGGGGGTATTTGTATAATATACTAAGTGGTCATGGTATTAATTGTATGTGTTTGTATGCACGTGCACACAATGAGGAAATGTTAGGAAATATGAAAATTAGTGTACTCTTTTGACACTGAAAAAACAGTAATCTGTACTTTGAGTTAAGGTGACTACAACTTTGTTACTCTTACCAAAGAAAACTGTTCATTCTAACTCTGCAATTTAAGCAAATGTTTCATGATGTTAATAGCAATGACAATGACACCCACCACATGCTATTTACTTTGTGCCAGTCTCTGTGGAATTTTTCACATTTTATCTAATCCTGATATCCAATCAGTGAGTATATAACATTAGCTCTATTTTCCATCTGAAGAAGTGGAGACTTGGGAAAGTTTACATAAATTATTTAAGAACACATTTCTTTAGTGTAGACCCAGAAATTTGAATGAGACTCTTTCAATACAATCCAATGTGGAGTGATTCTGATAATTACATGGATTTGTCAAATGAAAAGCTCTTCCCTATATAGAGAAATACTTTTTATGAAAATAGAATATGAGCAAAATTAAAAGAGAAATGAAAATGCAGTATCTTAAGAAGCACATAGTAAACATTACAATTGAACAGACCATAAACAGATGAAAACAAAGTAGGAGTCAGTTGTGGTTTAATTTCAGTTCTATTCACAAACTTCTAGAAAATCTGCTTCCACTGAAACTCTTCCTTTTAGACAGCCCATTCTGGCCTCAGTCCACTTTAATATTGTCCTCTGCATATCCCCATTGTGAAGTTTCTATAATTGAAATTATCTGTGATTTTCCAATTGTCACATCCAATAAAAATTTCCCCCTTAAAACCCACAACTCTTGAATATTTGATTGTTTTGTTCACCGCTAATTGAAATTTTCTCCTCTTTTGTGAAATTAATACTTTCCTATTTTTTTTTTACGTCTAAGACAAGACCTTGCTCACATTTTTAGGTTCTTTATCCTTTGTTATACATTTAAATGTTAATGTTATCCAGAGTTCTATCTTCTCAGCCTTTCAAATGTTATAGATCTTATGTAGGTTCAGGAGGTCAGAATTCCTCGGCCCTTGACCATAGCTGGTGTTGCAGCTTCCAGGTAGGACTAAGTAGCAGGATTTTCAGCTCTAAACAGTGGCCAGTGTTATAGCTCCCAAGCCTGGGATGTCTGAAACACTTCCTAAAGAATCAACAGCTCTCTGGAACTCCTCCAGCAACCAGGACCTGCAGTTTCTCTTTTGGGGATCTTTGTAGCCTTTTCTTTCTTTCCTACCATCCCTCTTCTTCCTGCTCTGTTTGCTCTGTCAAACTGTTCAGCTGCCTCCTATTGCTATAGGTGTTGTCAATGTTGCCACCATTTGAGAGGCAGCTATTGTAGTCCTTCTACTGCTGCTGCTGCTGCCAATCACTGGTCTTGCAACCTCACCTCTTCTTCAGCTTTTAAGTAGTCATCTACTTCACTGGTTCTAGAGCTCAGCATTCTGGGTGCTCTAACTCTGTTGATCTTGCCATTGCCATCAATGTTGTTTTTCTATCTCTGTTGCATCTTTTTTTGTGTGTTACTAGCTTAGCCTACACTACTAAAAGTAGACAAAAAGAGCACTCAAGAGATGTCTTTTACTCATCCTAGTTTTGCAACACCAGAAGAGAGCACAGGAAAGTGTCCCTGGCCAACTCACTAAAGTGAGCCAATGAGCTTTTTACATAGCCACAGGAAGGGAGTTTGCACCAAATCACAGAAACCTCTTATGCAAATGAAGGTTTGTGTTTACATCAATCACAGAAGTTCCTTTTGCACCAGTCACAGAAGTCCCTCTGCTGGACCACCCAGCAGAGGGTGTGATCCTCATCTAGCCTGGCTTGGTCACAAGGTCATCTAGAGTTCACTGAGGCTTGTCATAGCAAAAAGTCCAGTGGAAACTGCAAAATGTGTAAAAGAGCCATGGCTAGAGCTATGGAGCTGGAAATGTGCTTCAGTGGCAATTATCATGTGGCTTCTTCGAGGCATTTATGAAATGTTCAAAACCACCAATGCTGTTATAAGAGTGGTTCATCTGGTTGCTTGACTGAGAATTCTTTACTCAGAGTAGTCAGGGCAGCAAGTGGGAGTCTAACAGCTGACAGTTAGGGAGTCAGATTGTACCATTCCATGATATCTTGCTTTCATGTAGCAAAATAAGCAGCAGGAGCACTTACAACAAGAATGAAAAGAAAGTATCATTAACCCTAATATTGATGGTAACAGTGTATTAACTATACTGCATGCTCAGCACCCCAAGGAGAGGCAGATGCCCCTGATCTGTCTCAGTTGCACATTCTCAGCATGGTTCAGGTTGTACTCTTTGTATAGTGGACTTTTAAGTAACTTTTACTTATTTCTTTATATCTTTGTGTGTTCTTCATTTTTTTCCCAATGGACATAACGAAAGAAAAAAGTTAATAAAATATAATCTTAATTAAAAAGCATACATTTCCCCAAGAGAATTCTTGCCTCTATAAACTAAAACCATTGTGCAATTAGGTATAACATTTTCTAGGAATTTAATACTTTAATGATTGAAAAGTATATCATCATTAAATGAAGGAAGAAGCTTTGTCAAGTACACTCACTTCTGTGGTATGTCTCAACTTAGAAGGCTATAGACTAATTAGCCACACAGCATATGCCACCCAATGGTTTCATTTACTCTACATTGGTTTCTGTTCTTCAATCAACACTTGCTAGACACATTTTTCTGCAGATAAGCTTTTCCTTTTGAAGAAATTGCTTTTAATTACAAATTTTGGAAGGGGAACAAAGAAACCTCAACTAGCATTGAGTCATAAGAACTTGTAACTGGTGATGATAGCCTCATTGTGGTCAACTTTACTCAGTGTGACTTTTGCCAAAGACTGGAGTGCAATCCTGCTGAACTTAACTGTAATTCTTGTGTCTGTCCTGTCCTGTTGTGCAAATCAATCATGAAGTACCTTTTGAGCTCTTGTGGACATTTAAGATTCCAAAACATGAATCCCACATACATTTACAGAAGAGGCAGGGAAGGCAGTCCCTCTCCAGTCCTGCACTCAATCCCAGCATGATATGCAATAATGACCTGTCAGGAAAGGAGGCTGTGTGTCCTCACATTGTGAAATATCCGGAGGGACTTCCTTTATGAATTTGAAAAATGATTTGGCAGGGCTCCAGGCAAGAAATCATGCACACAATTTCAAAAGTGCATCATAATCCTTTAAAAAATTCAGGAAGTATCATCACCTTGGTGTGTTTTCATGTGTCCTTTTAAAAAAATTATAGAAATGAGAAGGATGGCCTGAAACAGTCTCTAGGCCACAAAAACAGTCATGTCTTTTTCAAGGTTTATGGTTTAGTCATTTATCTTTTTACCTTAGCAGGGTGCTTTTTGCCTTTTAAACATTCATTGATTTAGTTTTATTTTTTACTCACTCATAATGTGATAGCCATTGAATAGTTGACATGTGTACATTAGTTGTTGAGTAGAACTTGTCAGAATCAACTTAAAGGCTAAAACTAATAGCACTGCACCTCTTAGATGGTTTTCAGCAGACTAGAACAATGGTACTTAATTTTGTTTTGATGTTAAACCTGATTGGAAAACAATCTGTCCCAGGAAAATTCACATATATGCATGAAATAAAAACATGTATGTAAATTTAGAGGATTCACAGATTCCCTGACAACCAATGTTCCTAGCTGGGTTGCAATGTGGAAAGCTGACTCTAGGAGAGAGTTTAACATGAAGGATATTTGTTAGAGAGTGGTACCTGTGGAAACGAGGCAAGGATGAAAGACTAAGCAGAAGGAGCTATGGAGCTGGGGTGCAAAATCAACAAAGCCTTGGAAAATCTCAATCACATAGGACAATCACACTCAAGTGTAGGGTGGTCTTCTGAGACCCTGTCTGCACTGATCAACCATTGATCAGAATGTGATTTATGCCACTGTAACACAAGTAATTTCTGAAAAAGTTGCTGACTGAATTGTGTTTATTGATAGCTGAGGCAGTAAGGTCTTCTACAAATGGGATCTGGGTGACAGTCAGCAGTGTCTGCCATACCCAGGGCATTAGAAACCTAGGTCTTATTAAAATTTTCTCCCTTTTAGTCACAGAAGCAACTTTCTAAGTTTTTGTCTAATCTCTAAGACCAATTAAGAAAAATAATTTTATTACTGCTTATATAATTTATGTCTCTTTTACACAATAATATATTTAGGTATGATTTACTAAGTACTTAATTTATATTTTGAATTTTCTAGTCTTTTGTAGACAATGGAATTTAAACAGTTTTATTTAGTGGATGGTTTCACATTGATCTTAAAATAACAACAACAACAAAATATTTAAATGCAGAAAAAGCTGACCACCACTATCTTAGTGATTCAAAAAGTAATCTAGTTGGCCCTGGTTCCATAAGTGCAGCAAATGACTGACAGGTGTCCATCAAAAATAGGAATAATTAGAAACAAAACAGATGGTAGCAATGCTATCTTCATTCTAAAGAGAACTAGGTGAAATAAAAACAAGGTAAAAGATAATTGTAACATGTTTCATTCAAAAAGTAATTGAAGTAATAAAAATATTTTCTTTTATTGTTAGAAATTTCCACCTTTTATCAGCTTAGGTTGTCATCAAAATATTTTTATGCCTAAATCTAATTATGCAAAAGGGAGAGTATTATTTTCAGTATGCCATATTCAATTCTCTGAAATGTCTTTGTTCAGTCAGGCCCTTAAGGGATGAATGATAGCCTGGTAAGTTTTCAATAAATGATGACAATTTATCAGTAAAGAGGTGCATTTTCAAGAGATAAATAGCTAGATACAGCTGTAACTTTAATTTCAAAATGCCTAAAACAAAACAGCATAGATAGAAATGGTAAAATTTAGAGGGCAAACTAGTGTGGGTGGGAGCCAGAGGGTATAGGAGCAGAGCAAATGTGCATCCCGTTGTATAGATGTTGCTTTAACGTGGTAAGCCACATTCAAGGAGACTTGCATTTAGCAGGTAGCTAGAAAGGAATGGGAGCTCAGGGGGAAGGGATAAGGCTTATGTGAGCAGTGTCTGCTTTTACTGGGTTAGGCTCTGCTGGGTTTGGAGGCATGTCTAGCAAGGTCAAAAAGGAGAAATTAAGGAGACTTGGAATTGATTGAACAGACAATGAGGTATGTTTGAAAACTTTTATAGTTTAGGATCCAAAGAATTGTCCAGAGATTCCAGATCCATGTAAGTTATTTGATGTTGGATAGATGTCTCTGAACCTCAATTTTCTTGTTAATTAAAAGTGGGTATATCAGAACTTAATAATCCTCTCTTAAAGTGATTTGGGTCAAACATGGTCACTGTGAAGGCGTTTTATGAATTGAAAGATTCTATTTGACGACTTCTTCCTATTATTATTATTATTATTATTATTATTATTACATGGATTGTTGTTTGTTCTTGTTGTTAGGTGCCATTGGGTTGGGTCTGAATCACAGCAACCCTATGCACAACAGAATGAAACATTCCCTGACACTGCCATGCCCTGCACTATGTCAGTGCTTCTCTGCTATTCATAAGGTTTTCAATGGCTTATTGTTTCAGGAGTGGGCTGCCACATCCTTCTTCCATTTTTGTGGTTCTGGGGATAGAACCCATGGCCCCAAAGAGTACAGAGCAGCGCTCTGCCAACTGCCATACTCACTATCCTGTGTCAAGTACTGTGTTTTGTTATAGAAACACATAAGAAGATTAATATAAAGGGATGGACTTTTCTCTGAAATTTGGTATCTAGATGCTGAATACTTTTTTTTTCTTTTATGCAGAACTAGGGGTTGAACCCAGGGCCTCATGCTTGCATGCTTTGTAAGTGCTGGACCACTGAGCTGTGCCTCCATTTTTTTACTTGCTGAGACAGGGTCTTGCTAAATTACAGATTGCCTCTAGTCTCGAATTTGTGATCCTCCTCTTTCCGCCTCCTGAGCTACTGGGATTACAGGCGTACTCCACCGCGCCCAACTGATGTTGAATATTATAATGACTATCATTGGGCACATTTCTCATTGTGTGGTGAAAGCCTTCAAGAAAATAAAAGGAAATTTAAAAAGGCAATCAAATACATTAAGAGAAGCAAAAAACAATTAACCTTATATAAAGACTTACATGCAGTAGGGCCTGAAATCAGTCTTGAGCTAATAAGTTCCTCTTTTTACATGTTTCTAGTTTCCTCTCCTTCTTTTCCTATCTTTCTAAATCCATTCAATTCTACCACCAAAGTATTTTTCAACCCGTCTCATTTATTGTTGTTGTTGTTAGGTGCCGTTATCGGTATCCCACTCATAGCGACCTTCATAGGGTTTTCAATGGCTGATTGTTTTTTGAGATTGCCTTAGGAGTGGATTGCCAGGTCCTTCTCCCATTTTTGAGGTGCTGGGAGTAGAACTCAGGACCTCAGAGATTGCAGCACAACGCTCTACCAACTGAGCTAAACCCTAGCCCCCATTTCATTTAATGGGTCCACTATCTCACCTTAATTCAGGTCTAACTTAATTCTTACCTCCCAGGTAACAAATAATCTATCAGTTCTTCTTGTTTCTCTACTTGTTCTCTGCTAATACTTTTCATAAAACAGCTTGTTAACTTTTTAAAACTTAAGTTGTTGTTGTTGTTGTTGTTGTTAGGTGCTGCCGAGTTGGTATCCAACTCATAGCTACCTGGCGTACAACAAGCGAAACACTATCGTTAATGCTTCTCTGCTGTTCATAGGGTTTTCAATGGCAGACTGATTTTTGGGAATGGGTTGCCAGGTCCATCTCCCAAGCCTACAATATCTGGTGTTCCCAGGAGGTCTCCCATCCAAGTACTAACCAGGCCCAACCCTGCTTAGGTTCCGAGATCTGACAGGATTGGATGCTACAGGGCTATGGCTGCAGGCTTAAAACTTAAATTAGTATTGTCTTTTCCCTGCTTGAAAGTTTTTGTGTACTAATGTCTCCTTACAATTTGGCTCCTATCAAGTTTTCAATTCTTGTCCTGGTTGTTACTCCCTTAACTTCTCCTATACTAAATATCTTTTCCTCATTTAGTTACTTTGTATGTTTTTCATTTCATCTCTTCAGTGAAGTTTTAGCTTTAATGTTATAAATTGTTTCTAAAAACACTATGATCCAAAATGATTTCCCCCTCCTTAATCTTAGCACCCTATTCTCCTTTCAGTTACTTTCTATAGTTTGTAATTATGTTGTCATATAGTTGTTACTTTTTATTCCTTTTTTAAATTTGTTTTTTGAGACAGGGTCTCATTTTGGATCCCAGGCTGATCTAGAACTCATTATGTAGCCCAGACTTGACTCAAACTCTTAACCTTCCTGCCTCAACATCCCACGTGCTGATATTATAGGCATGTGTCACCATCCCAACTTTGCTTAATTTTTTTTCATTGGTTCCTATTTTTTGCTATTCTTCCTTCTTTGGTTGGCTATTTATTAGACTTCCCCATAGAATTATAATCTCCATTAAAGGAAAGAACTATAATGCTTAAACTTAATTGTGAACTTGATTAGACTGAGAGCTGCCTAGGAGATTAGTAAAGCACATTTCTGATTATGTCTGTGTGGACATTTCCAAAAAGGATTAGATCATGAAATCTCTGACCCCATCAATGATTTAATCTACTGATGGACTCAAAATTTTAATTTACTACTGGGAGTTGGTAAGATAGTGGAGGAAGTGGGTGGGTGAGGAATGACTTTGAAGGGTACATATTGGCCCTGGCCCCTTTCTACTAATCCTCTTTACTTCCCAGTGACCATGGTGTGAAAAATTTTCCTCCATCATGCTCTTCCTCTGTGATGATGCTGCCTTGCCATTGGCCTAAAAGCAATGGAGCAAGATGACCATGGACTAAAACCTCTGAAACCATGAGGGAAAATAAAATTTTCCTTTTATAAATTGTTTCTCTCAAGCCAGACACAGTGGCGCACAACTGTAATCCCAGCAATTCAGGAAGTGGAAGCAAGAGAATCACAAGTTTGAAGCCAGAGGCAGCCTGCATAACTTGCAGACTCTGACTCAAAATAAAAATTAAAAAAAGACTAGAAGTACAGCCTAATGGTAGAGCACTTGCAAGGTATGCCCAAAGCCTTTGGTTAAACTCCCAAGTATTACAAAAAATACATAAATGAATAAATGAATAAATAAATAAATAAATAAATAAATAAATCCTCTCAGCTATTTGTCACAGCAAGTCTGAGTCCCACAGGGAACATATCTCCTGTATTTACTTATTTGGACCCAGTGTCTAGAAAGAATAAATAATAATGCTTGCTTGCTAACTTGGATCCATTAAGTAATTCCTTATCTCTCTAAATACAGCCTGAGGATATAGAGAAAATAAAAGAAAGTCTAATTTTAAATATGAAGCATTTAATCAAAATGCTTCATACTCTATTTTGGACATTTGAAAACTTTTAGACTGTGAAAATTTTACAGTGCTCCTCTTTTTAAATTAATGCTATAATGTACTTAAAATTATGTACTTTTGTATTAAGTACTAAACAGTTATGGAAATAAATGACAGAGGAACAAGTGAATGTTTTGTCTTTTGCAAGTATAAGAACCTAAAAATCTCGGCATAAGTTTTTTCCTACAGGTTCAATTGTTATTTCTTCCTTTCATCCATCAAAAGAAAATAACTGCAGGGAATGGTGCCACATGCCTGTTATCCTAGACACTTGGGAGACTGAGGTTGGAGGATCCTAAGCTCAAGGCCAGAGGCAGCCTGTATAACTTAACAAGAATCTATCTCAAAATAAAAAGTAAAAGATAGATTAGAGCTCAGCAGTAGAGCTAGAATGCCTAAAAAGCATACATACACATGAGGACCAGAGCTCCCAATGCCCCTGTATGATGTGTGCACATGTGCACACACACACACACACACACACACACACACACACACAAAACCTAACCAACCAAACAAAAAAACTGATTTGTCTTGAAAGCAGCATTAACTATAGTAGAATTTTGAGATGCAAAATAAAACAAGAACAACAAAAATAGAATCAAACCAAAAACAAGCCTTTTTTTCTAAGGCTGGAATTTGTATGATTGAAATGCAGTACATCCTAGTAATTAATCTGAGTCTCTTATTTGTCAACATTGTAGATTTAAAATATAGTGTTATTAGAGAAATAGAAACAAGAAACATTATATACAAACATGCGTTTATTTATTTTAAGGAATTTTTTTACATGATTATGGATGCTAAGAAGTCCTATGATCTGCTGTCTGCAAGCTGGAGACTGAGGAGAGCCAGTAGTGGACCTTAGTTTGTGTCTGAAAGCCTGAGGACCAAGGAGTCCATGAGGTAAATCCTAGTACAAAAGCACATGAAGAAAAGATGGAAGTCCCAGTTCAAACAGTAAAGCAGGAAGAAAGAAAAAGAAAGAAAGAAAGTGGAGAGAGAGAGAGAGAGAGAGAGAGAGAGAGAGAGAGAGAGAGAGAGGAGATGAATTCCTTCTTTCTTCACTGCTTTTTGTTCTATTCAGGTCATCAGTGAATTGGATAATGCCCAACCATATAGAGGAAGGGAAGCTACTTTGTTGACTATAGAGATTCACATGTTAATCTCATCTGAAGCACCCAGAAGCAATGTTTAACCTGGGGCCCATGGCTCACTTGAATTGACACATAAAATTAATCATTATAATTTTCAAACAGAGACTCTCACACTCTTTGATGACAAATTAATGAGACAACATAACTTCAGAAATGTAACAAGTTTTTACAGTTGTACTCTGGCTCTTTCCTCTCACCAAGGTAAGCTACACCCACTATCATTTATCCCTCTTAAAACCCCACTGATTCTGATTCATTAAACCTTTATGGACATCTATTATGGGCTGAGCATAGTGTAGTAGGTGTTAAGAACAGAAAGTATATTAAAAGTATTGTTTGTGTTAAAATAATTTATCATCTGGTATAGGGAGATTGCAAAACAGAGAAAAGTGATCCATTTAAGTGCTAATTTGTAAAATATAGATTAATGGAATAAAGGTGGGTTGTAACAGCCAAAGAGGCTGAAACTTCATAATGACAACTAAGATGGAAAAATCAGGGAACATGGAAGATGAATGGCATTCTATGAGGAAAGAATGTTTGGAAAGCTGTGGAGAGAGAGTGCAACATGCAAGCAAGGTGACATTGCTGACCAAAATGAAGCAGAGAGATGTGCCCACTATCTCTAAAACAAAATTAAAATGGTATCCTTGCCTCAGGTGGGAAAACATAGTTATAATGAATAAATGATGATAGTCATAGATTTTCTGTTTGAGTAAATGATAACTGCATTACTCAATAAGCATCCTGTCTATAGAAAAAGTCTAGTTTCTTATCATATATACTCCATATAGAGATGCAAGAATTTGCATAGAAATGAATTGATTTGAGAAAGGGCAGAAAAGGGGAAGCAAAAGAGAGAGTTGATGGAACAGGCAGGAAAAGTGCAGAGGAAAATATCGGCAAGGATTTGTTTAATAAGACTCTATTCCACTTATGGTGTATAGTGCCTTTGGTAATTTAACTCATGTGACCACCTCACAACCATGCCATTTTAGATAAGAAAGAAAGAATCTGATTTTAAAAGGGAGTAATGATTATTTTGTATCTACAAATCATCATATGAAACCTTAATAGAAAAATGATACATAGACATTTGAAAATAAATGCACTATATGTGAATTTAAGGAACCTAAAGTAAATCCGAAAAATGCAAATTTTTCTTTTGCAGAATATGAGAGTTTTTTGACTCATTTCTTCTTATTCTTTTAATTTTAAAAAATATTCAAAGGATATAAATTTTTTAAAATCTAGCACCTCTAGTTGAGAGAAAAGATATGTGGCTTTAGAAAATTATATTGCATGTAAGAAATTATTCTGAGCCTATCTCTACTCCTCCTTCTTATCCTTAAATTAATATATGTTTGTTTTATAAAAGTAGGAAAATAGTAACTAGCTTTTGATAAAGGTTTAAAAAAACATTCACATAAATTAGAAGTGCTATAATAAACAAAATCAATTTTTTAAGTTGCAATATACTTTGATTTTGTAAAATATGCTAATGTGCACTGTGAACCTTTAGATAGTGGTATATTGTATCATATTTTTCACATTAATAGATTTCAGCACTTGTTTTGAGAAAATTTGTAAAGAGCTCGTGATTTTAAGAATATAATATTGAATCTAGCTGGGCATGGTGGCACACATTTTTAATCTCAGTGACTCAGAAGGTGGAGGGAGAGAGGATTGCAAGTTCCAGGCCAAAGGCAGCCTGAATAATGTAAGGAGACACTGTCTTCAAATAAAAAAATAAAAAACTGGTCTGAAGGTGCAGACCAGTGGTAAAACACTTGCAATGTTGTGGGAAGCCCTGGGTTCAACTCTGAAGTACTGAAAACAAAATTGTATCTGTTACATTAGGAAAAAACTTAGATGTTAACATCTTCTAAATAATGTCAATTATGCAGGTAAATTGTACTTTAAGAAATCTTTTGTTAGGTGCCATGAGTCGTTTTCAACTTATAGTGACCCTAAATACAGCAGAATGAAACACTACCCACAATTGTGCCATGCACACAATATTTTTATGTTTGAGCCCACCGTTGCAGCTCCTATGTTTCTTTTCATTTGGGTCATGCCACATCAGCAAAAGGAGGTCTCAGGGGCTTCATTCCATTCCCATCATTAAGGTCGACTCTACTTTGACAAGGTAACTCTTCCCCAGTTGTTTCCTGAATGCCTTTCGGCCTGGGGGACTTATTTTCTTGCATTACACTCAAAAGTTCCTCTCCACTACTCATAGGGTTTTCAATGGCTAATTGTTTCGGAAGTGGGCTGCCAGGTCCTTCTCCCTCATCTGTCTTAGTCTGGAAGCTCAGCTGAAACTTGTTTACCATGGTAATCCTGCTGGTATCTGAGATACTAGTAGCATAGCTTTAAACATCACAGCAAGACACAGGACAGATACACAAATCCCAAGTGGAAATACATTTACAAGAAGTTTAATTTAGAGTTTTTCCCTACATATTTTAAAGGCCCTACATATTTGTAAACATTTTAAGATGGATGTTGTTGTTGTTAGTTGCCATCGAGTTGGTATCTGACTCATAGTGACACTATGTACAACAGGCCAAACAATATTGTCAGTGCTTCTGTGCTGTTCATAGGGTTTTCAATGGCAGATTGATTTTTGGGAGTGGGTTGCTGGGTCTGTCTCCTCACCCTACAGCACCTGGTGTTCCCAGGTGGTCTCCCATCCAGGTACTAACCAGGCCCGATCCTGCTTAGCTTCCGAGATCTGATGGGATCTAATGCCACAGAGCTACAGTTGTAGGCTTAAGAAGGATAGTATATAGCAGTCATTAACAACAAGTCTTTGGAGTTAGATGCATTTGAACTATAAATTTATCACTAACTAATGCATGGCAATTGGCCATGTTACTTTGTTCTTTAAATCTTGGCTACCATATCTCTAAAATGAGGCCAATAACAAGTTCTAAAACATATAAAACTTAAGTAGGGTAAGGGTATCTGGGAATTATACACAGTTACTAGGAAAAACTATATGCTATTATTCTTATATTGAAATTTATTACTATATTTGAGAAATTAAAGTTTGGTGTGTATAAATAATTATGAAGTTTTAGATACTATCAATTAAAGGTCAATCTGAGAAGACAGGTTGAAATAGTCTGAAATTACTCAGGAAGTCCTACTTTACATTGTTTACTACATTATAAAATTTAGGAAGCATGTGTTCCATGGGGTGAGGGTGGATAATTTACAGAAGTACAAAAACACCTTGTATTGAAAATGATTCGTTTGCTGGGAAATCCCAAAGCATAGATGTTGTGTTCAATGGCATTAAAATAAATTCCAATATCTTAAATCCACTAATAGAAACCTATCATTCTATTTATATAAAAGCATTTCTAATTTCTTACCATGTACTAATGTTGTTATTGTTGTTAGGTGCCGTCTAGTCGGTATCCGACTCATAGTGACCCTCATAGGGTTTTCAATGGCACCATGTACTAATACTCTTTTGTAATTCAATACAAGAGTATTACATGTTTAGCTTGGAAGTAAGAGTGCAAGAAATACTTTCTTATCAACTGACAAAAACCTCAAGGTAAATACACACATATATGTGTCTTTTCTGGACTTATATCCACATATACTGTATATTATAATTTCTGCTTTGGACTTAGATTTATATTTATGATAATAACAAAATATATGTATATATAATATGCATTAAGAAAGGTATCAAATAAAATATTTAACTATTTTTAAACTAAACAAAATACTTTGTACAGTTTTATTAGTATTTTAATTGTACATATTTATGGGGCATAGAATGATAATTCAGTTCATATATACAGTGTGAAATTATTAAATCAGGGTCACTGACACGTTCATCTCATTAAACATTATACAAAACTTTTTGATTAACATGTAATGATAATTGTAGCTATTTATGAGGTATAGTATGATTTTTTTAGAGTTGCATACAGTATAATTAGATTCGTTATGGGGTTTTCATAGTTACAACCTGTATTTTTCACTTGTTCTCTCTGTCCTTAACCCTCTAAGTTGTTCCTTCTCCCCCCTCCTCTGTTGGGTCCATTTTATGCATGTTATTTTAAATTATTAATAATAGTCTTTGAAGTTATAAGGGCCAGCAACATACTCACATACTCATATTATCTCAGCAAATGGTGAATTTTTATTTTTTCATTTCATTTATTTATTTATTTATTTTTGTAGTATGAGGAGCACACTTTGCGAGCATTCTGCTCCTGAGCTGCACCCCAGGCCCCTTTTTATTTTTCATCTTGAAACAGGGTCTCATTATCCAGGCTGCCTGTGGCTGCAAACTTGCAATTTTCCTGCCTCCACCTCTGGAGTGGCTGGGATTGCAGGCATGCACCACTGCACCTGAATAATGGCATATTGTTTAAGGCTAGAAAGAAAAGTAAGACAAACTTAGATCTGAGAAGCTGAACAGTAAGAACAGAACATTCTTCACTATTAGTAGTAGTTCTAATATCCTGACAGCAAATCAGGCTTTCATCCATCTGTAGAGACAATGGTATCCATGCTACATATTCTAATATCATTTTTTTCTAATAACACATTTTTCTTTTGATTGTTTCTACCATACAAATGAATCTCTGTAACTTATAAAAAAAACCCAGGAGAAGTTATGATTAATTTAGCTAATCACAGTCTTCCTAAAGCAGAACTCTCAAAATCATCAGTCAATTCATTGATCGCAAATCTATTAAACACTTAATTTGTCTCAGTTTCTCATGAGAAAATTCCTCAATGGGGAGTGAAAGAGCCATGACAACGACTTCATGTAATAATCTAACAATTCAGATGGGCAGTTGAGGAGGTTAACAACATTATGAGGCATAATGCATATTGCAAGGTGAACCTTGGAGGAATCTGGGAATTACTAAGCACTCTATAAATTGAACCATCAACCTTAGCACCTTAGCACTGTAGCTTCCCATCTTGTCAGATCTGCAAAGCTAAGTAGAGTTGGGCCTCGTTAGTACTTGGAAGGGGGACCCCCTGGGAACACCAGGTACTGTAGGCGTGGGAGAAGGACCCAGCAACACACTCCCAAGAAACAATCCGCCATTGGGAACCCTGTAAATAGTGGAGAAGCACTGACAGTAGTGTATTGTCTGTCGTAGGTAGGGTTGCCATGAGCAGGACATCGACTCCACAGCACCTAGCAACAACTATAAATTGAAAATGATATAAATCCCTTGAGATCTCCTTTTGCTCATGTGACATGACTCGAAATGAGAAGAAACATAGTACCTACAATAGTGGGCTCAGACATGAAAAGATCATTGCATGGCCCAGTGTTGGGGAGTGTTTCCTTCTGCTGTATTTAGGGTTGGTATGAGTCAGATCTGACTTGACAGCACCTAACAAGTATAAATTGAGTCTACAATTTATTGACAGTATAGCGTGTTTTGGTTATGTCATAATTAAAATACCAACATAAGAAAAATATGCCTATTGCCTTTGATAATATAAATATGTAATGACAAAATCTATATATAACATTAAATTTAAAATTATTAATGTAATGAATGAATAATGACTGCTAGGCATTATGCATTGACTGGATTATTTGATTGAAACCTTTCCAAAGAAGTAAGACTTTTAACTCACTTCTTCAGCTACATTTCTTACTACTTTCCCCCTAGACATTACATTGTAGGAAAATAGCTATATGAGAAAAAAAATCCGTTTTTAAATTTGTCTTAGAGATCTTACATATTTTTCATGAAAATGGAAAATAATGACAAAAATAAGCCTAAAAAATCATCTTTTAGAGAGATCTGTTACATCAGGTTGCCTTCCCAATCCCTGCCTCTATCCCACTATCCACATAAATTAATCTTTATAAGGAATTCTCCAACTCCAATTCCCTAATGTCTGAATTTTTTTCATTTCCCCTCAATTTTATTACTTTTTCTTTTCTTTTCTTCTTTTATCACTTTTTCTTTCTTCTGATATGTACCAAATTATCTTCTATATAGTTTGAATGATTCATGTTGCAAACTAATTCTATGACAACAGTATTAAGATGTGGGGGCTCTTTATATCACAGTGTTAAGAGGTGACTAGACCATGTAAGCTCTGTTCTCAAGGAGGTATTGTTATTGTTAGGTGCGGTTGAGTTGCATTGGACTCATAGCAATCCTATGTACAACAGAGCTAAACAGTCTATGTCCAACACTCTGCCATGCTTGGCACTATTGTTAGTGCATCTCTGCTATTTATAGAGCTTTCAGTGGTATTGTTGTTGTTGTTAGGTGCCGTCGAGTTGGTGTCCTCATCATAACAACCCTATGTACAACAGATGAAACATTATTGTCAGTGTTCTCTGCTATCTACTATTCATAGAGTTTTCAAAGTTTTTTTTTTTTTTTTTTTTTTTTTTTTTTTTTTTTTTTTTTTTTTTTTTTTTTTTTTTTTTTTTTTTTTTTTTTTTTTTTTTTTTGAGGGGGGAATGGATCACTGGGTCCTTCTCCCAAGCCTATAGAACCTGGTGTTCCCAGGTGGTCTCCCATCCAAGTGCTAACCAGGTCTGATCCTGTTTAGCTTCCGATATCTGACAGAACCCAATACCACAGTGGTATGGCTACAGGGTTTCAATGGTATTAGTAACTTTTTAAAGGGCTTGAAGGGGGAGGTCACTTTGCATCCCTCCCATCATGTAAGAACAGAACTTCCATTTGCTGTGGAGGATGCAGCAACTAGACACTAACTTGAAAGTAGTGAGCAGCCTTCACCAGACACTGAATCTTCTGGCACTTTGGTGTTGGACTTCTCAGCCTCCAGTATTGTGAGAAATAAATTTATGTTCTTTACAAATGCCTGTTGTTGTTAGGTGCCTTGGAGTTGGGTCTGACTCATAGGGATCCTCATAGGGTTTTCAATGGCTGATTGTTTTGGGATTGCCTTGGGAGAGGATTGCCACATCCTTCTCACATTTACAAATGCCTAGATCTGTTATTTTGTTACAATAACACAAACAAAGTAAGGTACCTACTCTGCCATTTATTGGATGATGTTTTATAACATAACAAAAATTTATTATAGATTGTTTTATACATAAATTTAATAAATATTTTACTTAAAAAGTACTCAGCACCTTCAATGTGTCAGATTCTAATTTAGGTGCTATAAATACAGCAGTTAAACAAATAAAAGAATAAGAAGGATATTACTGGTTTTTTGGTGTTTATGTTATGGTGGGAAAAATTCAATATACAACTAATGCAATCTATATGAACTTGCATTAATACTATTTTGTGAGTCTATTGATTATAGTAAGTCAACATAATATAGTTTTAATTTAGTAGGGAGTGATATAATAAAAATTTTCAGTGCAAATACAGGATCTTCTTTTGTAGAAGGAAAAGTGATTATTATTCCTGCTTCCTAAAGTCTTTCTGATGATCACCTACTATGCTATATGTATGAATTTATTAGTATTTCAGTTGGTAATTAAAAAATTAACCGTCACAGTTGTCCTGTCTGTTCATCAGAAAGAAGGTATTGCAACTTTCTCTTTCTCAACTTCAAAATTCTCCTCTTTTCTTTCATGAGTTTTCATACACTATTATAATAGTTTCTGCTAATTCCTATCAACTAGACCTGCTTATGAAATACTTCAGTTTTTGAAAATCTTTACTAACCTGATTTTTCAGTTTGTTTCCAAGTTTTAACCAAGAGTGGCTAGCATATTGCTTTGTTTGTCACAGCCAAACCTGGTGAACAAGAAAATATTTGTCATATAAATATCTGTTCAATATCACCTAGGATTGACATTTTATGCTTTCTTTTTACTTTCATAATTAAAGGCAGTTTTTAAGTTTCCAGCTTATTTTTCTTTCACAGGTTATGATGTTCTGAATTTGTTCTCTTTTCTTCCCAAACTCACATTTTAAAACCCTAATACCAATACAAATGCATTTGGAGTTAAGACCATTAAGAAGGTGATTAAAAAGAGATAAAGTCTAGGGACTTGCAGCAGTACCACTATGGCATTCCATCCCATCGGATCTTGGAAGTTAAGCAGGGTTGGGCCTGGTTAGTACTTGGATGGGAGACCGCCTGGGAACACCAGGTGCTGTAGGCTTGGGCAAAGGACCTAGCAACCCACTACCCCACCAAAAAATCAGCATTAAAAACCCTATGAATAGCAGAATTTAATTGCTATTTATTATGTACCAGTCATTAGGAGTACAGAGGTGACTAAGAAGCAACTGTTCTCTAAGGTGCTTATATTCCATGGGAGAAAGTAAATTATAAACAAACAGAGTCAGATAGTAATAGGTACTAAAAAGAAAACAGAAGCAAATATTCAGTGAGCATATGGGTGGACGGGTAAGATGGATATGGTTTATGTAAAATGGTATAAAATACTGTCTGAGGAGATGACATTTGATCAGAGGATGTCAGTCTGACTTTGACCTTCTTTGAAGAAGAAGAAGAGAGTCAGGGGAAGGAGGGCAAATAAATTCTAAACCAAGGCAACAAAGGAGTACTTCTCAGGCTAGTGGTTTCCATACTTCTATGACCCTGTAAAGAGAGCTTAAAAACATCTGGTATTCAAGTTGAAAACCTGATGAGTTATATCCAAATCTCTAAAGTGTAGTAGTCAGGCATCAATATTTTAATACCTCTGTAGATGTTTCCCATGTGCAACCAAGGTTGAAAATCACTATGGTAGATACCAATAAACTTGCTTTGCCCCACAAACTGAAAGGTCAATGAGGCTAATGTGGATGAAGGATGCAAGGGATGGAACAGAGAATAGAACAGAGATTACATGTGATGACAAACTCTTTGGATTTTATTTAATTAACTTATTTATTTATTGGAAATATCTAATGTACAACTTAATGGGCTTCATTCTGACATGTATTTCATTATGATGTTTCCATTTATGCATTTCACTGTACATTGCTCACATATCTTCCCTCTTGCCTCCTCATGACCCTCCTCCCTCACCTCCACATCAGTGGCCTCCTTTCTACTTGTATGTCTTTTTGTGAGAATATTTATCTATGTAAGTGCATCCCAATTTTGATTTAAGTCCAAACTTTTTTCTATAGTGACCTACCTTTTCACATTCTCAGCAGTATTACATGAGTAATCTAGTCAGCTTGCATTATTGCCATCCTTTGGTATTATTGGTATTATTACTATTATTTTCCATACTATTAAAGTTGGTCTCTTTATTTTGAGGTTGTCCTCTCTCTCATTCCTCTTTCCTCCTTGTCCCTTCTTCCTGTCTTCTCCCATCATCACTTCCTTTTGCTAGATCCCTCCCTCCTGCTTTCCACTCCTTAAATTGTCCTTTCTATATTCAGTTTACATGAGCTTTTTATGATGTTCCAATTTATGTATAGGATTTTTTCCTTTTTTTAAAGTTTTATTCCACACCCTCATATGAGTAAGAACATGTGGTATTTCTTTTTTGGGGCTTGTGTTAGTTCACTTAAGATAATTTTCTGTAATTCTATCCATTTTGCTGCAAATGACATTATTTCACCTTTTTTGATTTCAGAATAGTATTCCTTTGTGTATATGTACCATATTTTTTTCTACCCATTCTTCTGTTGATAGGCACTTTGGTTGATTCCATATCCTTGCTAGCATGAAAAATGCTGAATTGAACATGGAGATGTGGGTGTCTCAGTGGTATGATGACTCATCTCCCTTTGGGCATAATCCCAATAGTGGTATAACTGGGTCATATGGTAGATCTATTTTTAATTTTCTGAGGTAGCTTTTGGATTTTATTTTGAATGCAATAGGAGGCCATTGCAGGTTTTGAGCTGGAGGTTCTACGTGATCTTAGTTACAAATAATAACGTTGTCAGCATAGTGGGGAATTGAGAACTAGGGCTTGAGCTGAGTGGAAAGCAGGAAACAAATTTGGACTCTATTACAAAAGTTATCCTAAATTGACAATAAATGTAAAATGTTGAGATAAAATCTGTATTAAGCTGATCATTTTTATTTTGTTGAGTTGCTTGTATTTTCTGATAAGCTGTTTTTAGAGTGCCGAGTGCGATGGTGCACACCTGAAATCCAGCATCTTGGGAGGAGGAGGCAGGAGGACCGCAAGTTCGAGATCAGAAGCAGTCTGTGTAACTTAGAGATACCCTGTCTCAAAAAGTAAAAAAAAAAAGAAAAGAAAAGAAAGAAAAATGAGCTGGGGGTGCAGCTCAGTGGTTCAGCACTTGCAGAGCATGCAAGCGTGAGACCTTTTGTTGAACACACAGTACCCCCCAAAAAATAATAAAAGATGTTTTTAGAATACATTTTTCATTATTGATAGGTTTATTTGCTGGGGCTACCATAACAAAGTGGTGCACATACAGATGGCTTAAAGTACAGAAAAATATTTTACCAGTTTGGATGCTAAACGTCCAACATCAAGATATGGGTGGCTTCCTCTGTTGTTTTAGGTGCCATCAAGTTGGTGTCCTACTCTTAGCGACCCTATGTACAACAGATACAGATGAAACACTATTGTCGGTGTTCTTTGCTATTCATAGGGTTTTCAATGGCTGGTTGTTTTGGGGGAGTGGATTGCTGGGTCCTTCTCCCACGCCTATATCACCTGGTGTCCCCAGACAGTCTCCCATCCAAGTATTAACCAGGCCCTACGCTGCTTAGCTTTGGAGATTGGATGCCACAGTGGTATGGCTGCAGGCTTCCTCTGAGGCCTCCCTTATTGTCATGCAGACAGACAGCTCCTAATTGCAGCAGGACTCGGAGGAGGCTTTTCTGCTATGACTGAGCAACTCTGTTGTCCCTTTTTGTGTCCCACTTTCCTCTTTTCCCAAGGATATCAGTCAGATTTGACTAGCCTCATTTTAACTTCTTTACAAATCCTGTTTCCAAATACAGTCATGTTTGAGGTTTAGGGAGTCAACTGAAAAACTGGGGAGAAGGAGCAATTTAGTCCTTAACATTTGCTGTTCCAAGATTTCACTATTGTTCCATACAGTTTTCAGCCAATGACTCATTTCTTCTTTGGCACTGAAAGTGTTACTTCTCTTATAGTTTTAATTAATATTTACTCTATTTTATGCACTTTTCTTCTAGACCTCATTTTAGACAAATGGTGGAACTTCTGGGTCTACTCTTCATTTCTCTTATCTTGTCTTTTATATTATCCTCCTCATTTCCATTTTGTTCTGTATTCTCAGAGAATCCCTTGGTATATTTCCAGCCCAATGAGTTACATTTCCATGATGGTTATTCTGTTACATGGATCATTTTTTTTTCAATTTAAATTACCAACTTTTAATTGTTGGGTCTTCTAGAAAATTATCTTTCATAGATGCAATATCCCCATAATCATTTTAAAATATATTAATTATACTTAGTCTAAACTCTTCTTTCTGCTCGTTTTATTGACTTTTTTGCATCCCTCAGGACTTCATATGCATTTGCCTTTGCAACAATCAGCTTTTGAATCTATTTTGTAATAAGCCATTCTTCTATATTGTTTCAGTTTGGATCTGATCCCAGGTACTTTCTGTCTTTCAAGTATTCTTCATAGTACTATACATTATCCTATATTATGTGTCTGGTACTATTTTTAAGTTACTTTTCATATATATGAATTATCTTTTCACAAATGATATGGACATTTTGTTACCTCATGGAGAATTTTATGTCCACAAGCATGTTATCACTATTTGGTAATATAAATATTAATCCTTCTTTCCCTAATGAAAATTAATGTCTTCTTAGAAAACTAGCTGGAGTTTTGCAGTATGCTGGGAAAATATAAACTAATATTGTTATAAGGAGAACAAATTTAGTGCTATTACTTTTGCTATTTATAAAGTGAGCAGAAATATAATTTCATATATAATTGGACAATAAATATTATAATGATCTTTTTAATTTTTTTGTTTTTGTTTTTTGTGGTGTCAAGGATGGAACCCAGCTGTAAACCAATGTCTTTGAGTGTTAAGATTTGCTTTCTTAATTTAGCACTGATCTATACATATACATTGTGGATAGAGGAAAGAATTTTAACATACATTGAACTGATTACTTCTCCAGCTGTACCCTGGCCAGTAGGTTACCTATATCCTATTCATTGATGTCCTTGATATCAGCCAGCCATACATAGACATTCTCTGAAAACCTGTATTCTGCAGTAATGGTGCTGCAGCTGTCACCTGATTTTATGATGTGTGAAACGGAATTGTTCAGTGAGTACAGAGTTCCAATTCTACAAGATTAAAAATTCTAGGGATACAGCCAATATTACTGACTTAACATTGTCTTACTCTCATTTATCTGAAATTAATATGGTCCTGACATTTTTTAGGATTTAAGGTTGCTATTCATTAAAGGAATTATATTGTTTAAAAATAGTTTTGAGTGGATACAAAGGGTGGCCGGGAAGTGGATGTTCATGTCTCAGAATAGCTGCTTTATTTTAACAAAATGTAGAAGATACAAATGTATAGGCAAGGAAACTGGGATAATAGAGGGTCTGTTATAGAGACTACCCAAGAAAACTAATTTCTCTAGTCTATCCCTACCTTTCTAGTACTATTCTTTTGTAATTCTTTCCCTTCTCCTATATACTGAAAACTCAGAGTAAAAAATAACTTACTTTCTTTTCACATAATCACAGATAGGAAAAGAAGATATTTCAACCCATTAGTTTACACAGAAAGGAATTGTATGCATGTCCAAGCATACATATACACATGCTCTAAGCTATGGTGTCACAGATGGAGAGAAGTGTGGATGGGACAAGGAACATGAGATGAGCAATTTGGACTACAGTGGAGTTAATTATACTCTGATGTATCAAAAATCAAATATGTCCAAGGAAGCATGGATGAAGTTACTCTCCAAACATCTCATTTTGTCTTCCAGAAAAAAATGTATAATATGTGTAAATGCTAAGATAAAAAGCAAATCAGAAAATTGATTTAAAGATTGATGGGGATGTGGATAGGTTGGGGTTTAGCTCATTTGTCAGAGTGCTGCTCTGTGCTGTCTGAGGCCCTGAGTTCAAGCCCCAGCACCACAAAAATGGGAGAAGGACCTGGCAGTCCACTTCCAAAATAATCTTGAAAATAATGAGCCATTGAAAACCCTGAACAACAGAGAAGCACTGACATAGTTTCCAGGCATGGCATAGTGTCAGGGAGTGCCTCCTTCTGTTGCACACAGGGTTGCTATGAGTCAGACTCAACTTGATGGCACCTAGCAACAAATAAGGGATGGGAATATGTAGGGCATTGCCTAGAGAGGCAGTTTGCCCTGGGCCTATCTGGCCTGCTTGGAGGTCTGTGACTCATTCCCTGGGCAGAAACCTTTGTCCTACATCCGGGAACTCCTGGGCATCAAGCTTCCAAAGATGGCACTGGCATTCAACTCCTCTCTTCAGACACCTTGACACCTGATTGGCTGTTTCCAAACTACCAAACGGTTCCTGATTGGACTATTCAGAAACCACCCCTAATTGGTCCTTTTTACAAACCCAAATTTTCATGTCTCCCCTAATTGGCCAAGGTCCATATGAAGTGGCAATCTCTGATTGGTCCCTGGTTAGTCCCTGAAGGGAATTTAAGTAAGGTGCATGGAGCATTCAGGGTCCATTCCACCAACCCAGACAAGGAAGCAATAAATACTTGTGTTGAGTTGAGCACTTGGAGTTGCCATCATCAAGGAGTTGAGCAAGGAGTGGCCATGGGTGTAAATCTCTGAGCCTGCCATTTTTAAGGCTTCTCAGAGTAGCCATGGGCATAAGCCTCCTTTCCAGGCAATGCAATTCTCTGGCACTCGGATCACCGTCACCAGACTGCGGATCTTTGGCAGCTAGTTCCCACTCATGGCTGGAGCAAGTCCAGTGGCAGGGCGATGCCCCACAGGAATGGTAAGGAAGAGTTGCCCTCCCTCTGCCCCCCATATAGTCATTTGTTATTTAGAATCTAGAGGAAAGGATGACCTAAGTGTTCTAAATGTGATGGCTGATGTGAAAAAGGATAAATGGCAAAATGAAATGGTGATTTTAGAGTAGTTGAAGGTGATGTTGTAAATATTGGACAGGGAGGAGGTTAATCTTGCCAAAAGCATATAGAGCTTCATGATCTTTTGTTCAATGGGCCATGTGGAGTTTGTAAGAAGGGAAGTTTTAGTCAGAGTACATGAATTTATTCATCCTTTTCAATCCTTGCTCCTAAAAATGTCGAAACCAAGGGCAATGTGGTTTTGTCTGAAGCACCTAGAAACCAGTGGATCTCTGTTAAAACTCAGGCCATGCAGAGTTAATGTAATTAATCTTTTTCTCATAAATATCATTCTGACGATAGTGTAAAAACAGAAACAAAGGTTTAGGCCAAGGTACAAGAAATGTTACTGGTAGTGTATTTTGAATACTCACTTGAGGAACTAAAAATTAGATGCTATGATGATGTGAGGAAAAACAGTTATTTTAAAAAGGTAAGATAAAAGTCACCAATATGTAGACTTTTTATTATTTCTATCAATTGGAAAAATAAATATGCATGCATTGAATCCTTTTATTTTCTTGTGACAGAAATTCTCCTCTAGCTAGCTTCATTTATTCACCCATATATTCAGCAACTAGTTACTAAAAGCTGGATGTGTTTCCAGGATATGGAGCATTATTAGTGTACAATACAGACAAAGATTCTTCCAGAAAGGAGCTTATATTCTAGTATGGGAAAGAGACTATAAGAAATAAAGTAGAGAATTCAGATTATTACACTTGTTATGAATGTATGCAGGGAAGACCTCTCTGAATGAGGGACTAATGAGTTAAGTTTGAGAAAAATGCTCTATATTAGGACATTTAACAGAAATAGCTACATATGGAGTGGTTTCAGAAATCTACGACTTTTTCTCCTTGTCTCCATCTCTCTCGGCTCAGTTTGTCTCTTCTTGGCATTATTCTATAGAGATGCAGTTCATAAAGCAAAATGTGTGCAAACCACTTCATATCTACATTCTCTATGCAGAAAGGGATCTCTCCTCTAAGAATCCCCTTGGTGATGGTATCTTTGGCCAATTTCTCATGAGACTGTTCTGGGAATTATATGAGTACCATAATGCAGAGACACTTCAGAAACACAGAGGTGAGTGGATGATTCTGCAAAAGGGCTAGACAAAAGAAGAGAGGGTAATCATAGTAGGCATAAAAAAATAACAAAAGACCCACTATCATCACCAACAAACTATGGTCTCATAATTCATAATATAAATTACAGCAGCTAGAAAATAAGGAAAGACCATGCTAAGCACTCAAATGCAAAAAATGTGACAACCTAAGTAAGTCATCAATTTTAAAGGTAGAAAAATGTATAAAACATGAACCTTTTACTAATGTGGTAAGAATTATCTAGACAATGCAATCTATAGCCACATAGTTAAATATAATTAGGAAGCAGTGTTATGAATCTTAAAATATTGCCTAGCTTTTGCCTGCACAATTTGCTTCAATGCATGAAAATCTGTGTAATGAGCCAGGCATGGTGCTACACACCTGTAATCCCAGCAGCTCAGGAGGAGGCAGGAGGATCACAAGTTCGAGACCAGAGGCAGTCTGCCCAATTTAGCAAGACCTTGTCTCAAAAAGTAAAAAAAAAAAAAAAATGGGCTGAGGTGCAGCTCAGTGGTCCAGCACTTTCAGAGCATGCAAGCTTGAGGCCCCGGGTTCAAACCCCAGTACTGAAAAGAAAAAAAAATGTCTGTGTCATGAATGAAGTACAAAATTCATATTTTAACTATAAGTAATAAGACTAAGAAATTTTCTATAAAAAATTCCAAACCAGAGAAAGAGAGAGAGAGAGAGAGAGAGAGAGAGAGAGAGAGAGAGAGAGAGAGTGTGTTATCAGATGTAAATAACTAAGGTAGAACTGGTTTTTTGAAATCAGAAATAGTTAAGAAATATCAAAAGTAGATATTTAGTTTGGGGGAGGAGGCTAAGTGTGGTGACAGAAAGGATTCTCTATATCTAATCAGCACGTTTAATCTTGGTCATCAGCTTCTTTGTGGCTTTAATTCAACAGTACATGATGTGTGCATGTACATATGTGTGTGAATGTCTGTGTGTGTGTCTGCATTTCCTTTACTATATGTTTTATTTATCTATCCCTTACACAAATATTTAATGCATAATGCATTGTTCAAAGATGAACACATATTTTGCCAGGGATTGTATTTTGCATTTTAGACAGTTGGAAAAATTATTAATTTAGTTGATAAGAGACTGAAATTTAAAGTTAATCTGTACATGTATTTGTGATGAGTCTATATGTTCTTTTGATTGTTTTTTTGTGTGTTTTATACCTTAACAAAGAGTAACTTTAAATGAGGATGCATTTAGAATTGATCTGACAACCAAGATAACTGAAATGTTAAAAGACTTGTGTTTTCAATGGATAAAAGAAATCTTGCAAGAGTAGCTGTGTCCTTCTTAAAAGAGAGATCACAAAACAAGTGAGACATATGATGGTGGCCATTAGAGAAAAGGATGAATGCCAGTTTGTGAAGTGCCGCTCCAGCTGTCCTGGGAGACTAGCTGCCAAGCACACTCAAGAAGGAAATATGAAATCAGACATCTGTATGTGTGCAGCATCCACCATGTTTGCTCTGAGCGGAGGGAACCATATGAAGCAAGACAGCAAAGGTGAAATCCAACAAGATAGCCTACTTTATTGCCATGGCAACTCAATCCTGATGAAAAGTAGAGAAAACAATAAAATACCTCTGAAAAAAATCTGTGCTAAGAATACCTACTGAAATGAGGAAAGATGCACTCATGAAACAAGCTTGACATCTTTACCATTTGGTGATTTCTTATAACAAAGCCCTGAGTGCTACTTTCATTAAATACTGATTTAAAAAGTATTACATTTACTAAATTATTTAGTTTGTCCTGTTATTAAATGTGTGAAATATGCACTTTCAAATTAAAATCTTAAGTATCATTGCAGAGGTACAGGCATTACCATTTTCACTCACTTTGATGCCTTTTGATAATTGTGTGCCTTTCTACATGCCATAAATTATGAGTTCTCTAAGTAAGAGAAGTTCTTTGATATTCCATTATATGATTAAAATTAAAACTGTTTGCTATTTTCCTAGGTTAGATTCTCAAATTTCAGCATCATCTTTTTTTAAGTACTCTTTCTTCTGTTTATTGATAAATAGTTCCAGGATGGAGGGAAAATATTTTCTTTTTTTCTATTCTAAATTTATTTTTCTATCATGGCTTCTTAAATCTTCCCAGACTTAGACAATTCTGAACCATTTCTATGATTGTTTGTATTCAAATAAGACATTCTGGTTTGTAGGAAAGTCTAGGAAACTTTATTTTGTTACTTTTTGAAATCAGTTTCATCAAACTAATTTACACCTAATAAAATCTACCTCTAAAAATTGAGTTTTTACCAATATCTATAGGAATATAGCCTGCAGCCGTAGCCCTGTGGCATCTGATCCCATCAGATCTCAGAAGCTAAGCATGGTTGGGCCTGGTTAGTCCTTGGATGGGAGAATGTCTGGGAACACCAGATACTGTTGACTTGGGAGAAGGACCTGGCAACCCACTCCCAAAAATCAATCCACCATTGAAAACCCTATGAACAGCAGAGAAGCACTGACAATAGTGTTTCACCTGTTGTATGCAGGGTCACTATGAGTTGGATACCGACTTGATGGCATCTAACAATACCAACATAGGAATATAACTGTTATAATAATTTATTTGCATTATTATTACAGTGTTTAATTTATGAATTGAAGTAGATATTTCTGACTTTTAACACTACTTCACGCTGACTCGTTTTTGGTAAAATATAGAAATCATACACTATATCCTGCACCCTTCATGCTATTACCTGTGAATATACACATATATGTTGATGTTATTAGGTACTGTTGAGTGGGGTCTGACTCAGCAACCCTATGTACAACAGAACGAAACAATACCTAACCTTGTGCCATGTCTGGCACTATATCAGTGCTCCTCTGCTATTCATAGGGTTTTTGATGGCTGATTATTTTGGGAGGTGGCTGCCACATCCTTCTCCCAAGCCTATAGCACCCCACATTCCCTGGCAGTATCCCATCCACAAACTAACCAGGCCTAACCCTGCTTAGCTTCCGAAATGCCAGGGTGGTATGGCTGTAGACCATATGTATATAATACACATACATACAAACATCCATACACAGATACACACATATGCACAAGAGAAAGAGGTACAATAGAATGTTTTATTTGTTTTTGCGGTGTTTTGGGGCTGAACTCAGGGTCTCCAACATGCGTTGCAAGTGCTCTATTAATAGATTGTGTCCCCAGTCCCTTTTTTATTTTTTATCTTGAAAGTTTCTCTAAGTTACATATACTGTGTCTGGCCTCCAATCTCCTGTCTCTGCCTCCCTGGTCACTGGGAATACAGGCATGAGCCACCTTGACCAGACCTAGTGTTATTTTCTTATTTAAATAATTATGGTCTTTTAATGAAATTTAAAGTATTGCAATGCAAAATTTTATCTTTTTATTTATATACATTTTGTTAATATTTCTAGTCCTTTTCATCCCTTTCTGTGAGTTTGAATTACAATTAGGTGGCCTGTTTTTTTAAACCCAAAAGAATATGTTTTGTATTTCTTGTGGTACATCTTTGCTAGCATTAAATTCTTTCAATTTTTATTAATTGGAAAAGCCTTTTTTTTGCATGTATTCATAGATGCTAGCTTCACTGGATGTTCAGTTCTTATTTGGTAGCTTATTTATTCTCCAGTACTTTGAATATGTTATTTCAATGCCTCTTTACCTCCATTGTTTTTGATGAGAAATTATTCATTAATTGTATCATCATGATTTGTATAATGCATACTTTGAATACTTTTCTCCATTTTTGGATTTCAACAGGCTCTGATAACATTTAGATGTAATACTCTTTGTGTGTATTTTATTGGCACTTCATTGAAGTTGTTGCATCGGTCAGTTTGTGTTTCTCACCAAATTTTGGGAGTTTGGGGCCTCTGTTATTTCAAACATTTTTTCTGACTCTATATTTCTATTCACCTGGAGCTACAATTCACAGATGAACTGTTTGTTATAGTGTCACATGACCTCCAAATGTTTATTTTTTTCAATGCTTTTTCTGTCTATTCTTTTGATTGTAAAATTTATATTGCTTATTTCTAAGCTAATTCTTCCTTCTGCCATCTCAAGGATTTAAATAATCTATTAAGCACCAGGGGCTGGGATTTGGCTCAGTGGTAGAGTGCTGCGCTGCAGTCTCTGAGGTCCCGAGTTCAATTCCCAGCACCACAAAAATGGGAGAAGGACCTGGCAATCCACTCCCAAGGCAATCCCGAAACACTCAGCCATTGAAAACCCTATGAGGGTCGCTATGAGTCGGATACCGACTCGAGGGCACCTAACAACAACAACAATTAAGCACCAGAGATTTTAATTTCAGCTCTTGTACTTTTCAGTTCACTTCTAGATTTAATTTAGATTTTTTTTAATACTTTTTCTATTTCTCCATTGAGATTCCTTATTGGTTTATTATTATTTTATTTTGGTTATTTGAGCTTGCACTCCTTTTATTCTTTGAATATATATGATCTTGAAATCTCTAAATCTAACATGCAGATCAACCTGAAGTCAGTTTCAATTGGCTGTGTTTTTTGTGGTTATTCTTCCTTTTCCTATTTATTTGTCTAGTTCATGAATAGCAACTTTGTTGATAACTCTGCATGATAAATAGTATATTGTAGCCATTCTGGATTCACCTTTGGTCCTTGAGATCCTTTGCTTTATTTATTCATTATTTATTTTGTCATTTTTTTTTAGTAGAATCTTGCCATTTAAGTTCAGACTGGCCTATATATAACCTAGGCTGGCCTCAGACTCAAGATCCTTCTGTCTTGCCATCCCAAGTGCTGAGATTATAGGTGGGAGGTACAATGCCCAACTTCTTTGTTTTAGTAGTCAGTTTTGTTTCCTACACTCAAACTGTGGAATACTTCTCCACTGTGCTATGCAGCCACTGCTGTTATCTGATCAGTATTTATTCATATACTTACTTATTTTTTTCAGTTTGTTTTCCTCAGGATCTCCCTTGTGTTTGTATAGTTTAGAGATAAATCAATGATTCCAGCAAAGAACATGCCGACACCTGAAGTCAATAAGTTTTCCACATGTACGACTTTGTGTATGAGATGAGGATCACATGCAAAGTTATAGCAAGTTCATATTCTCCCCAGTCTTGCAATTTTCACTGAACTCTCTGGGATCTCTTGAACACACTTTATGTAGCTGCTAGACAGAGATATTTGAATAATTTATTATTTCATTTTTTTCTCCAGCTTTCTTGCTTTCAAATTTTTTACACTCAACTTCTACCTGCCCTTCTAATCACCTTAACTTGAAGCTGCAACCACCAGCAGGTAAAAATATGGAATTTTACCAATCAAAGAGATAAAGTGGGAATACAACCAGGCAAAAATGCAATAGCATTTTTTTTTACTGAGTAAACACTCCTCAAGTTGCTGTGCACCTTACCCATTTCTCAGTACCCTGAATTTTGTTTTTAAAATTTTTGAAAAGTTTTGCTTTTTCTTTCTGCTGAAAGGAATTGGTCATCCTCCTCTTATGGCCATTGCTAGGAAGAAAGTTTTTATTATACATGGGAAAACACATTTGAGCTAGTTCATACATTTTTTCAAAACTCTGAAACAAACAAGCAAATCTCTTGTACCATAGTTAATATAGTTAAGCTAATTCCCAGAGGAAAGTCTCAATATATACCATCAGAACATTAAAGAAGAATTTACTCTGGCATTCAAATACTCTACAATTAAAATAAGATCATTAATGTAATATACACCCTTTACATAGTCCATATAATACTCTTAATATTGTGGACTATATTTTCATAATGCAAGCATTCTAGATTTAAAGACCTACTAGTAAAGATGGATATACATGAAGATTTCATTATTATTAATGAAGGAAAAAAACATATACCTCCAAAAATATTGATGATGTTGTTGTTGTTAGGTACAAGTTGGTGTCTGAATCATAGTGACCCTATCTATATACAACAGGCTAAGCACTATTGCTAGTGCTTCTCAGCTATTCATAGAGGTTTCAATGGCTGATTGTTTTTTGGGAGGGAGTTGCCATGTCCTTCTCCCAAGCCTACAGCACCTGGTGTTCCCAGGTGGTCTCCCACCCAACTACTAACCAAGGCTGACCCTTCTTAGATTCCAAGATCTGATAAGATCTGATGCCATATTGGTACAGCTGCAGACTATTGATGACATAGTTAACCATTAAATATCTTTTTGATTTTAATGAAACCCATCTAAGCACAATACTAAGACTCTTTTTGAGGAAAATAGAAAACTGTATTAAGATAATAATATGTCTTGACAATGATAGTCATTTGTTGTTGCTGATATGTGTCATGGAGTTGAATCTGATTCATAGCCACTCTATGTACAATAGAGCAAAACACTCCCCAACACTGTGCGATGCATGCAATCTTTTTTTATGTTTAAGCCTGTTGTTGCAGTCACTGTGTCAATGCATCTAGTCATAGTCTAGTTTTATTGAGTGCTTACTATTGAAGTACTATGCTAACCCTCTGAGAAACATCTTATTTGATCCTTATACTAATCTTTCAGTGGGTACTATTAACAGATGATCTAATTCAGAACTTTAGGACAGTAGATTTGACTTCCTTATGTACATGGTTAAAATTTTGATAAAGATAATTTCAAAATGCCTATAAAAGTTAACCTGATTTACTTATGATGTTAGTAGTTGTAAAGTACTCATTTTTGTGAAGAAAAATTAAGTAAATGGTCCTTAGGATATGGGTAACAATTACTTGGTGACTTATTTAGACCTTTAGCAGGAGACATATAGTTCTTGTATCTTTTATTTGGACTGACTGACTGACCTTTACAATAATGAAAGTTGATAATGCAGAAAACTCCAGAAACTTCCAACTTTCCTACAGTTTGGGTACAGGCTTCTAAGTTCATTCAATTTCTGCACTGAACTAATGGAAATCCCTAGCTGGATCCCCGCACTGCTGTTTCATTCTCTGGCATCAATCTGTATTTCTCTGTTGGTTCCTCTCTCCTGGACCTCAGCAATTTCCTTGTGATTTGGGGGTGCAACTGATTCTTATTTAATTAGTATACTTTTATGTAATTAATATATTTTTATTTTCACAAAAGTATTCTTTAGAAATCAAATATACAGAGAAATTACTTTGTTTCCACATTTTCTTGTTTCCACTTAGACAAAATCTTTACAAGGAATGAAATTACTGAAAGGAGATGTGATGGTTAATCCTGATTGTCAACTTGATTGGATTGAGAAACACTAGGAGATTGTTGTTGTTGTTGTTGTTGTTGTTAAGTGCTATGGATTTGGATCCAACTCATAGAGACGCTCATAGGGTTTTCAATAGCTGATTGTTTTCAGGATTGTTTCGGAGCAGCCTGCCATGTCCTTGTCCCATTTGTGTGGTGATGAGGATTGAACTTGGGTCCCCAGAAAGTGCAGAGCAGCACTCTATCAACTGAGCTTCTAGGAGTAACACTGAACTCATGTCCAGAGGTGATTAAATCATAAGGGCTCTGACCTAATGAATAGATTAATCCCTTGATGGATTTGTAATATGATGGATTTATTGAAAGATGGTGAAAAGTAGGAAATAGAGTTTAATTGGAGGAAGTAGGTCACTGGTAGCATGTTCTTGGGCACTATATCTTGTCCTGGCCCCTTCCTGTTTCCTGGTTGCTGTGATGTGAACAGCTCAGCTACTTTATCTCTCCTATAATAGACTAACATCTCTGAAATTGTGAGCCAAAATAAATCTTTTCTGTTTTAAGTTGTTTTTGTCAGATGTTTGGTCATGCTGATAAAAAGTCTGACTAAGATAGAAGCCTACTGTTTAAGAG